>JAXLNO010005683.1:0-30000 GCA_038087875.1 Malacoraja senta | reverse complement strand
AGAATATTAAAGCTGCTGGGTTCTGGAATAACTGCTTTTGCCAGAGTAGCGAATAAAAGCCAAGAGATGACGGAGTTGCATCAGGAAGCACTGGGGTTGCTATGCAGCACCCACTTCGAGATCAATTGTCTGAGGAAAGGTGCTATACGGCCTACTATGAATCCGAAATTCGCAGCACTCTGCAAACCAAGTAATGTACAATTACCCAACTTACTCTTTGGAGAGATCTCGGGAGACGTGTTAAAGAGTTGGAAGATGAAGCGAAAACAGGATTGATGAAAACATCAATGGTTGTAAAGTCTGTAAAGAGGAGGTATCCTTTCAGACGTCATACGGATCCTGGACCAGGACCAAGTCGCTCATTAACGCAGGGACGTAGCTGGCGGCCTGCAGCGAGAGCAAGAACCAGTGGGGGTGCTTCCGGGAGAATCCAGGGATCTCAGAGTACTCAAATGACTCAAGAGGTAGGTGGACCTGGTTCTCATGGGAACATACTAAACCGGATTAAGTCCAAACGTTGGAGGCAGATTATGTCTCTTCTATAACAATTGGAAGAAGATTACTTCAGATGTGGTAATTCTGAATAGTATACAAGGATTTTGAATTGAATTCAATCCAAATTATGATTTACCTGTCCAGCATGTTCCTAGCAGAACTCTCCACTTCTTCGGCATGGACTTGAAGGGCCGAGATGGACTGTTTCCCTGCTGTAATTGTCATATGGTTTGCACAAAAAGAAGTGATGGAGGTTCAAGCTGCTTTTCAAACCCTATATATAAAAGGTGTTATTGAAGAATCAGTCTACCAAATTCACCAATTTGTGTCAAATATATTCCCTCAATCAAAAAAGGATGGAGGATGTAGGATTATTCTAGACTTGACAAGTCTGAATCCTTTTGTTTAATTTAAACATTTTAAAAGGGAGACATTTGTGACTGCCAAACAACTTATTTCAGAAGCATGTCATATGGCAACTATAGATTTAAAAGATACATATTATTCAGTATCTTAAATTTACATGGATGAACCAGTTATGGCAGTTCAAAGCTTTGCCTAATGGGTTAACGTCCACTCCCAGAATATTCACAAAATTATTAAAACCAATTCTGGGGTTGCTGAGAAGCCAGGGGCATGTACTAATGGCATATTTTGGATGATGTCCTGATTATAGGAAGGACAAAACAGTCAACAGAAGCATCTGTTGCAATTGTGAAATCAACTTTTGAAAGTTTGGGGTTTCTAATTCATCCAAAGAAATCAAGGTTAACACCATGTACCTCGATTGATTATTTGGGGTTCACAATTGATTCAGTCCAAATGAAAATTACTTTGCCCAGTGAAAAAAGGGTGGAGTTGATTAAAGATTGCGGTAATCTGTTAAACGAGCAAAAACCCTCAATCAGACAGGTGGCTCGAGTACTGGGAAAATTAGTAGCAGCATTCCCAGCAGTCCAATACGGACCATTACATTATCAAGAGCTGCAGAGAGTTAAAGAACAGGCACTGAGAATGCATGTTGGTCATTTTGATAGAACCATGCAACTGACAACAAATGCTGTTTCTGATCTGCAGTGGTGGATTCTACATGTCTCAAGCAGTTCCAGCAGAGTGCTGATTGAACAACCTTCCATGATATTACAAACTGATGCCAGTGCACTAGGATGGGGTGCAACTGACTTAGCATCTAGCTGCGGAGGCAGATGGAATCAGGAAGAGTCATTGTTACTGCAGACATGGGGAGTTAACTATTTGGAGTTTTAGGATGTTTCAATGGACTCCAAGGTTATTGTTCTAACACAACTAAAAGGCATGTTCAAGTTCAAATTGATAAACACAACAGCAACTGCCTATATTAATGATATGGATGAAATCAAGTCAGGGTCATGTGACAAAATGGCTAATCAACTTTGGACTGGGTGTATTGAAAAGAACATTTGGATTTCAGCTATCTATCTACCAGGTAGAATGAACACGATAGCAGACACCAGGTCACGAAAGTTCCATGATAATAAGAATGGATGTTGAATCGAGAGGTATTCAATGATATAGTAATCAGATTTGGAATGCCCGACATTGACTTGTTTGCATCTAGACTGAATCATCAGCTATCGAGATATGTCTCATGGGAATCAGATCCAGGAGCAGTGGCGATTGATTCTTTCTCGCTACATTGGGGTGGTATGTTTTCATCTATATTTCCATTTTTGTGCCTCATAAGCCAGTGTTTGCTTAAAATCAGGCAAGATGCTGTTTCAGGGGTATTGGTAGTACCAGATTGGCCTACACAGCCATGGTATCCGTTGATATCAGAATTAACAACACAAATGTTGATGAAAGTCCCAAAAAGGAGTAATTTATTGCTGCACCCTGTAACAGGGGAAGAACATCCATTATATGATCGTATGGATTTGTTGATTTGCGGGTTTTAAGAAGGCCTTTTTTGGGGCGAGGACTGTCTGAGCGTACTGTGGACATGCTTACGGCAGCCTGGAGGAAGAGCACTCAAAAACAGTACCTTTCTTATATTAAGAAATGGGAAGAGTTCTGTGTACAAAAGAATGTAGAATATAATAATAATAATAATAATAATAATAACTTTTATTTACGGGCGCCTTATACCGAGGTCTCAAGGACACCTTACAGAGAATTGACAAATGAGAAACATATAATCAGAATAAAATAAATTATAAAGACATCATCATTATACAAATTAAGGACAGAATTCATTCCAAAGACACAAAAAAAGAAAATCAGAAACACAATTTGAGGAGAGAGCAGCGGCATCTAAACCGCGCCAGCGTCCACTCTCCCCTCCGACCGCCATCTTGAACACAGACTAACATAGACAATTACATACAAAAATCATCCCCCCACAATATAGTACTGCAGATATTTCAAATGTTTAGAATTTCTGTCAAAACCTTATTATGATGTAGGTCTGAGTTGTAGTGCAATTAATTCAGCCAGAAGTGCATTGTCCTCATATTTGGTTCTGGATTCAGAAAGAAACAATTGTTTCCAGACTAATGTAAGGAATCTTTAATTCCAAACCACCGAAACCTAGGTAGATGACAATCTGGTATGTAAGTATGGTACTGAAACTACTTCGTGAATGGTCACCAAGTGTGTCTTTACCTTTGGCCAAGCTCAGTATGAAAGTATTCTGGCATGAGTGACAGCACAACGAGTGCAAACACTTGGAAAATTACAAATAGACAGTATGAAAGTAACTGAAGACAAGGTTACATTCTATATCTATGACCTATTAAAGCAAATTAGGCCAGGTGTGACAGGATTTAAAATTATGCTAGCAGCATATCCAAATGATCCTTGTCTCTGTGTTAAGACATATTTGTTACAATACATTGAGTTCACAAAGAATTTGAGAAATACGGAAACTGGGTTGTTGATCACACACAAGAAACCACACAAGAGAGTTTCAATACAGACTATTTCCAGATGGATAAAAGAAGTCTTAACAGCTGCTGGTATTAACACTTATGTTTTTACGTCTCACTCGTCTAGGGCAGCAGAAACGTCGGCGGCCAGGGCAAAATACGTCCCCGTCGACCATATCCTCGCAGTCGCCGGGTGGTCCAATGAGTTGATGTTTCAACATTTTTACCATCTGCCTATTGTTAATGCGGGATTGTTTGCAGAAACTATTTTAAGTTCTGTGTAAATTCCTCTGGTTTAAAGGGGATCTGATTAATTTCATTATTGAAATGAATTACTGCACTTGTGGTACAAATGTTATTATGAATGCATGATTGATTATTCTCGTTCCGAGTCAATCAATGCAGTGAGAAGCCGGGATTGATCTATGGCATGAAATCACAAAGCTTTAAAATCTTCACGTAGTCACTCACGTGACTCCGAAGTAAAATAGTAAGATTAAATGAGAACTTACCTAAGTTTGAAGTTTGATCTTTATTTTATGAGGAGTTACGTAGGTGATTACGTGCCCACCACGACCCTACCCTCTATCATAAAGGTCAGATGGAAGTTCTTGTATTACTCGTTTTATTATGAGACTATATTACTTCGGTTGTTGTTTTTTGTGATTTCACACCGCTGCTTTGAAGATTGACACGCAGGCGCACTGGCGGGGTTCTTCACGTAATCACCTACGTAACTCCTCATAAAATAAAGATCAAACTTCAAACTTAGGTAAGTTCTCGTTTAATCTTACTATTATAGGGTGATAGGTTGTATATATGACTAAGAGATACTGTATCGTATATCAGGGGGGGTTCTTTTCTTTTTTCTTTTTCCTCTCTTTTTTTGTATGGCTTTGTAAATATTTGATTAGTGTATAAATGTAAATAATTTGGTGTACATATAGCTGCTGGTGTACATATGGTGTACATATAGCTGCTGGTGTACATATGGTGTACATATAGCTGCTGGTGTACATATGGTGTACAGATAGCTGTGGTGTACATATGGTATACATATAGCTGCTGGTGTACATATGGTGTACATATAGCTGCGGTGTACATATGGTGTACATATAGCTGCTGGTGTACATATGGTGTACATATAGCTGCTAAATCTGTATAAGATCATTATAAACAGTTGAATAAGGGGTGGGAATTAATAAGCTTTGGCTTCTTCCTGCTCCTTTTCGGACACATACGATTTCATTTGTGCCGCAAGGCTCAGTGCTGGGACCCCACTTATTGACAATAGATATTAACAATGTAGTCAAAGGAATTAAATGTAACATCTCCGTTTGTATATGACACAAAGCTGGGTGGCAATGTGTGCTGCGAGGAGGATGTTATTAGGCTGCAGGTTGACGGATAGGTTGGGTGAGTGGGCAGATGCATGGAAGATTCAGTATAATGTGGATAAATGTGAGGTTATCCACTTTGGTGGTAAGAACAAGAAGGCAGATACAGCAGGTAGTGAAGAAAGCTAATGGCATGTTGGCCTTCATAACAAGAGGATTTCAGTATAGGAGCAAGGAGGTCCAACTGCAGTTGTACAGGGCACTGGTGAGACCACACCTGGAGTATTGTGTACAGTATTGGTCTCCCTAATTTGAGTAAGGACATTATTGCTATAGAGGTAATGCAGCGTAGATTCACCAGCTAAATTCCCGGGATGGCGCGACTGACATATGATGAAAGAATTGATCGACTGGGCTTATATCCACTGGCATTTAGAAGGATTAGAGGGGATCTTATAGATACATATTTTTTTAAAAAAATTATTAGAAGTATTTTACATTACAGTAATCTGCAATAACATCAATTTATACAGGTCTTGTACCACTTCTGTTTTTCAACTTTAATAGAAAAAAAGGATAGAAAGAGCTAGCAAAGATAGTCAGTGAGTGGATGAAAGTGGTCCAGGAACACTCTTGTGAACCTAAACCACAAGAAGTAGTTAAGGAAGAAAAGAAAAAAAGAGAAAAAAGAAAATAAGATAGGACAATATGAAAGGGATGTACCTACTTCTTATCTTTACTCACCCCTCGCCAGGTCCTAAAACCATTTATTATCAACATTTTGTAGCACCCTATGTTTGTAATAAGTCGATATATAGAGACCAAATATTTTGGAATTGGTCTTGTTTACCTGCTAGGAGGAATCTCATATCTTCTAAATGTAACAATCCCGACATATTAGAAGTCCACATTTTTATTGTTGGCGTAGGAGAATTTTTCCAAAATTTCAATATCATTTCTTTTGCCGTTATTAAACCATAACTAAGAAACCTCCTTTGAAATGCAGTCAGCTCCAAACTTGCTTCTGTTGTTCCAAAAATAATCAGTTCTGCATTCGGTTTCAGTTTTATTTTAAATAATTTAGTGAAAATTTCAAAAATGTCATTCCAAAATTTTTGAACTTTTATACAAAATACAAAAGAATGTGCTATCGTTGATTCTTGGACTAGGCATTTATCACAGTTAGCAGAGGTATTTGGGTAAAATTTACTTAATTTAGCTTTTGAATAATATAATCTATGTAACATTTTAAATTGAATCAGAGTATGTCTTACGTTAATCGAACATTTATGCACATATAATAGATGTCTATCCCAACTCTCTTTCGAGATTTTTATAGCTAGTTCTTGTTCCCATTTTCTTCTAATCCCGTCTGATGATGGAATTTCTATATTTAAAATGGAATTATATAGAAATGATATTAAATTAGCTGATTCTGCTTTTATATTCATTATCCCATCTAATAGGTCAGGAGACATGTTTTGATATTCTCGTGTATACTTTTTCAAATAGTCACGTAGTTGAAAATATTTGAAATATTGATTACTATTCGTTGTATTTAAGTTGTAATTGATGAAATGTAAAAAAACTTCCATTATCATACATATCTCCAAACGTTTTAATTCCTATTATTTCCCAATTTATAACAGCTCTATCTATCATAGAAGGTTTAAACACAGGGTTATTCATTATAGGTGAAAGAAGTGATAGACTTCTTAATTTTAACGTTAATTTTATTTGTTTCCAAATTCTAATTGTACTATGAATAATTGGATTTTTACTATATATTGTATTCTTCATATAAAATTCTTAAGGGATTGGACAGTCTAGATGCAGGAAAAATGTTCCCGATGTTGGAGGAGTCCAGACCCAGATGTCACAGTTTAAGAATAAGGGGTAGGCCATTTAGGACTGAGATGAGGAAAACCTTTTCCACCCAAAGAGTTGTGAATCTGTGGAATTCTCTCCCACAGAAGGCTGGGGAGGCCAATTCACCAGATGTATTCAAGAGAGTGTTAGTCATAGCTCTTAGGACTAACGGAATCAAGGGAGATGGGGAGAAAGCAAGAACGGGGTACAGATTTTGGATGATCAGCCATGATCATATTGAATGGCGGTGCTGGCTCATGGCCCGAATGGCCTTGTCCTGCGCATATGTTCTATGTTTCTATGTTTCTATTCTGAAAGGGGGAGGTGAGCAGCCAGAGCTCATAGTCCATATTGCTAGCAATGACACAGGTAGGGAGGGAGATGAGGCAGGGAGTGAGACAGGTGGTTAAAAAGTAACTCCAGTCTTATAATCTCACTCTGTGTAAGAAGGAACTGCAGATGCTGGTTTAAACCGAAGGTAGACACAAAATGCTGGAGTAACTCAGCGGGTCAGTATGAAGAAGGGTCTTGACCCGAAACGTCAACCATTCCTTCTCACCGGAGATGCTGCCTGACCCACCCGCTGAGTTACTCCAGCATTTTGTGTCTGAGGGCGTAGAGAAGATTTATAAGGATGTTGCCAGGACACGAGGGCCTGATCTAGAGGGAGAGGTAAAAACGTTGTTATTTTTATTTCAAATGTTGGACTTTAACGCAGATTCAGTATCCATAATGAATCTAATCTGTAATAAGGTGTCAGAACCAATGAGCTGGAACCAAGGTAAAAAGGTGAATTAACTAAAGAGCAGAAGGATCTCAGACGACAGGTACACAGTACGTTGAGAGTAGCATCACACGGAGATAGGGTGGGCAAAAAGGCTTTTGTCACATTGGCCTTCATCAGTCAGAACATTGAGTCTAGAGATGTCGTGGTCATGTTGCACATGTACAAGACGTTGGTGAGACCACATTTACAGTGTTGTATTCAGTTTTGGACACATTAGTATCGGTAAAATGGTGTCAAGGTGGAAATGCCATAGAGAAGATTCACGAGGATGTTGCCAAGATTTGAGGGCCTGATCTAGAACAGATTCAGCAGGCTAGTGTTTTATATCTTGGTGCACAGGAGGATGAGGGATGATATTCTCAAGGTGACTAAAATATTGAGAGATATAGATAGGGTCGACGCACAGATTAGGGGAATCAAGATCCTGAGGACAACTTTAAGATGGGGGGGAAGATTGAATAGGAACCAGAGGGGTCATTTTCACACAAAGGGTGGCGGGTGTGTGGAACCAGCTGCAAGAGGAGATGGTTCAACCCAGTACCCATATCATCATACGGTGTGGAAACAGGCCCTTCGGCCCAACTTGCCCACGCCGGACAACATGCCCCATCCACTCTAGTCCCACCTGCCTGCATTTGGTCCATATCCCTTCAAACCTATCCTATTCACATACCTATCAAACTGTGTCATAAATGGTAGGTAAGTCCCTGCCCCAACTACCTCCTCTGGCATCTTGTTCCATACATCCACCACCATTTGTGTGAAAAAGGTATCCCTCAGTTTCCTATTAAATATTTTCCCCTTCACCTTAAATCTATGTCCTCTGTACCTCGATTCTTCTATTCAGGGCAAGAGAATCTGTGCTTCTACCCAATATATCCCTCTCATGATCTTATACACTATAAGATCACCGTTCTTCCTTCTGTGCTTCAAGGAATAGGTTCCCTGCCCACTCAACCACTCCCCATAGGCCAGACCCTGGCTGCTGCATCGTTGTAAAATGTCTCTGTAAAGGTTCTAGTTTGGCAACATCTTTCTAATAACACAGTACCCAGAACTGAACACAATACTCCAAATGTGGCCTCACTAAGATCTGATACAACTGCAAGATGACCTCCCAACCTCTACACTCAATACACTGCCAGGTAAAGGCCAATGTGCCAAAAGCCTTTTTGACTATCCGATCCACAGCAACTGTGATTCCACCTTCAAGGAGCTGTGCACCTGCACTCCAAGATCCCTCTGCTCTACAATTGTACCTAGAGCCCTACCCTTCACTGTGTAGATCCTCCCCATGTTCAACAACAACAAGTTTATTTATGGATAACCCCTTGAGATGGACAGTCATCTCGTTTTCGAGGGGGTCCAACATAGAACATACAGCACAAGACATAACATACATAAAGGCTCTCATCGACCCACCTACCCACACACCAAACCCAAAACCCCTCCATCCCCACTTGTTATAGTTTATAACAATTGTTAATTAACTTAAATCCAATAATAACAACAGTATAATGTTAGTCGCTATGCAATACTCTAATACTAGAAACAGGTACATGGTTTTATGAGAAATGGTAAAAGTGTATTTTTAAATAGACAAAATAGTAAGATTAAACGAGAACTTACCAGTTTGAAGTTTGATCTGTATTTTATGAGGAGTTACGATGAGGGATTTCGTGAAGACCCCGTCCAGCACGCATGCGCGACATTCTTCAAAGCAGCGGTGTGGAATCACAGGAAACACAATAATTGAAATAAACATAGTAAAGAAAAGGAGAACTAAGATACCTGTTGATCTATATATTTGAGGGTGGGAGCGGAGGGCACGTAATCCCTCATCGTAACTCCTCATAAAATACAGATCAAACTTCAAACTGGTAAGTTCTCGTTTAATCTTACTATTTTACTTCGGAGTCACGTGAGTGACTTCGTGAAGACTTCAAAGCTCTGTGATTTCAAACCGTGTAACAGTTCATACTTCACTCGCTGCCGAAGTCATTCAAGGGAGGAAGTATGTTATCGTAATCAACCATAATCTGTTTGTAAACAATAATGGTATCTATTAAACAATAACAAAAGACAAAATGCTCCCCCGGGCTTAAATTATATAATTTTGCAGATTTTAAAACTCTTTCTGCAAATAACACAGGTTCTGCTAGCGGCTTGTGGTAGAACGTTTGGAACGTTTTCTCCATGTTCATTCTTTTAGCCGCCGATGTGGATGCTGCCCTGGTGGAGTGAGATGTATATACATCAGTATCTACTCCAGCAGCTCCCAGTACCTGCTTGAGCCATCTCGAGATGGTTTGGCTCGACACCCAACCTTGAGGTTTCTTGTGGCTGACCCATAAGGCTTTTTAATTTATTTATTTATTTATTTATTTATATATATATATATATATATTTTTTTTTTCCCTTCTCCCTCGAGAATCTCTTGTTGTGTTGATGTAAGTTAATAAGTGAGTCATGACACACAACCGTAGGTCAGGTGGGTATGCCCGGAAATCCATAACTAGGACTCAAGTTCCTGGCTTGCTCTGCTTTAGCAGCTCCTGAATGGTGAATGAGACCCGGTCTGGTGTTATAACCATGTTGTCCAGTCGCAGTAAGTGGAGGGACTGGACTCTTTGTGCTGAGACTAGTAGCATCAGCATGACCGTTTTCAGGGTTAGCTTTTCCAGGGTGAGAGACCTGGCTGGGGACCATCCCCTTAGGTATGTCAGGACCACACTGACATCCCAGATTTGTGTATACCTAGGTCTAAGAGGGTTGGAGTTGACGATACTCCTCATGAGTTTGATCACCAGCGGGTGAGACCCTATGGCCTGTTGTCCTGGCACCTGTTTTAAGTAGGCTGACAGCGCACGTCTGGCAGTATTGATGGCGCTGTAGCTCAATCCTTCATTATGGTGAAGGCTCCCCAGGAACTCCAGTACATTGGTTATGGTTGCAGATGAGTACGTTGTCCCAGTAGTCGAGCAGTATCTTTCCCACTTCCTGATGCTCGATAGGTATTGTTTCCTGGTGGACATACGGTGTCATCATGTTGATGGTCCTGTCAGACAATCCCAGTCCCAGCAGTGGTCTTTTGATAATCTGCAACCCAGTAGGTTAATTTTGGCATGGCATGGATGACTTATGCCTGATACAGGGTGCGTCAATAGGTCTGGGCTACTGGGAAAGGTCATAGGAGTGTCGATGACCATGTCGAGGACCACTGGGAATCATGGCTGTGTAGGCCAGTTGGTACTATCAAAATACCTGAAGCAGAGTCCATCTGTATTTTGCGTAGTACCCTACAGATTAAGGCAGAAGGGGAAAAAGCATAGAAGAAATCTGTCCCCCAGTTCAGCGCGAATGCATCTATCGCTGCTGCCTCAGGGTGTGGTTCCCAAGGGACATACATTGGTACGTGGTGATTTAGTCTGGATGCAAAGAGATTGATATCTGGTGTGCCATATTGGTTTGTAATTTTAGCAAAGCTCTAGGATTTAACATCCATTTGGTGTTTATCATTGAATTTGCATGACCTGGCACTGTATTTAGCTTACCTGGTAGGTAAGTTGCTGATAGCCAAATATGTCTATCGACCCACCATTACCAGATTGTGTTGACCCAATTGTCACATGATATCGATTTTATTCCGGCCATATGGTTAATATAGGCCACCACCGTGATATTTATCAATTTGTAAATGAACATGCAAGTTGTGCATATTCCTAGAATATGCTTTAAAACCATAAAACGCACCCAACATTTCCAAATAATTTATGCCCAGTGTTTGTAGTAAAGACGAGTCTAGGTTAGTCCATCTACCACCTGTGCTGGATATGGTATTAGTTGCTCCCCAGCCTTGAGCACTGGCATCTGTTTGTATAGTTAACGTTGGGTTATTGATGATGATAGGGCTGGAACTATGCCAAATGTGTTATATGCACCATTGTAACTCTGATATTGCTTCAATGGGTAGTTTCATGGATCTGTCAAAGTGACCTGCATGTCGTTTCAACGCCTGTACTTATGCCCTTTGTAGGTGCTGATAGTGCAGGAGTCCAAATTGTGTAGCTGAAAATGCTGCTACCATTTTGCCAATTACTCTTGCCACTTGTGGGATGGTTGGTCGATTGCTTACCATTAAATTGTTGCACATCTGTGCCAATTCTGCTGCTTTACCTTTTGGCAACGTTACAGACATGTGGATTGAGTTAATTGAATCCCAGATAGTCCATAGTTGTGGATGGCGTCAACTTAGATTTATCTGGATGTATGACAAACCCAGGGTTTCAAACTATTATTTGGTAGCTAATACAGCTGATTTAGCCAACTCCATGGTTTTGCCAACTATTAGGATATCATCAAGATACGCCATGACAATATGTCTTTGTTTCGCTAATGTTGCCAAGGCTGGTTTTAATATCTTGGTAAATAGTCTAAGGCTGATGTCAACCCATTAGGCAATACTTTATACTGCCATAGTTGCCCCATCCAGGTAAATTTTCAGGTATCTGCGATGACCCTTGTGAATGGGTACTGAATAGTAGGCATCTTTTAGATCAATGCTTGCCATAAAGTATCCTTTGGAAATCAGTTGTTTAGCAGTTACAAATGTTTCCATTTTGAAATGTACATACTTAACAAAGGTATTTAGTGAGGTTAAGTCAATGATGATGCGACATCCACCATCTTTTTTACTTTTGGTAAATATATTTGAGACAAATTCCAAAGGATCATGTTTGGATTTCTCAATGACACCCTTTGTAAGTAACCTCACCAGTTCTGCTTGAGCCTCTAGTTCTCTTTGACTGAGAGGGTAAAGACCCTTTGGGTACGTGCTGAACTGGTGGCATGTTTTCGTGAATGAACTCTATTTTGTATCCCCGAATACTGTTAAGTATATAACTATCATTCGTGAGACACCTCCTGTTAGTACAGTTCCCCATTTACATGCTGGTAGGAACCAAACCCACCTACCTCCATGGTTATGGTAGTGTTCCTTTCTTCCGTTTGTTCATCGGTCGTTATACTGCTGGATGTACTGTTGATGTACTGCTGATTGGGGGTGGCGCATTTTCCATGGGGTCCGCTCTGGGCCCTGGCCTAAAAAGGCTTTCGGGGATAGTATGCGGACCCCGAGCTTTCACCAGTGACATAAATTTGACCTTGACTGGTGGACGCGGTGGGGTACTGCCGTCTGGTTTTTTGTGTGGGTCTGCTCGTTCCGGGGCCTGCCCTCATGAGGCCAAATGCTTTGGACTCCTCCTCCAGGTCTTTCACTTGTCCTTCCTAATAACAGGATCTGCGGCTCTGAGGCCGGTGTTTTACACAGTCCTGCAAACCTGGGATTGAGGGCAGGTCTTATTCTCTCCTTGCGGAGGTTATTTATCTCATATTGGGTGTAGCACAGCAGAGCCAGAGTGTCTTGCTGGTTTGTGGTCATATCCACCCCATCCACGGAACGAGCATAGGCTGTTATCCCTGTCGTCAGGAGCTTGAGGATTTTAGCTCCTGGTTCCGGATACTCTGTCCCCCCCCCCCCCAGATTTGGCTGTTAACAGCCGGTACGTTGAGCGAACTGCAGTTTTCCAGCTCTAGTGCCTCATTAAGTACCTGTCTTGTAGGGGTTTGAGGGACAGGTGGTTGATGCTGGCCGCCAGTTTTGGCTCCAATGGCCGCCCTGCTCGTGGTGAAACCACGTAGCGGATCTCCACACCCAGCAGCTCTTCCTGATCCTGTACCCCAAGCGTACTCCCGACATCTTCAGCCAATGACCCCTCTTCCTGACCAGCCCAGCCCTGGTCGCCAACGCTGCCCTGCTTTGAGGGGAAAGCGATGGCCAGTGCATTTATAGAGCACTGCTGTGGGAGTGCCTGATCCCCCTGGCGAGACTGCTGTAGCTCCTGAAGCAAGTCTCGCTGGAGCAGTTGCTCCATGAGCCTTTTCATTCGGCTCAGGCGGCTAGCTCTGCCGCTCTAAGGCGGACCCTCCTCATCGGAGTCAGACATAACCGGCCGGTTTGTTTGTTTGTTTGTTTGTTTAAACTTTTCTTCCAGCCCGCTGCCGCTCATCAGGCTGCGCTAGCGGGACTGGGCTCGGCTCGGTCTCGATGAGGGTGGACCGCAGCATATGCGGTCCAGGTGCCGCCTCTCGCCCCCCACTGATGGAACACTCCCGTTCTGTTGGAGTCGAACGGGGGGCGGTTTTCTTCCTTTGCCGTGCTGCTCCTGTTCCCAGTTCCTCTGGAATAGAGAGCAGAGCACAGCTTGCGGATTACGACCTCAGTGTAAGACTTACCTGATGGTCCGCTGTTTAGTTTTCACCGACGTGTAGCGGGAGCGCCTGTACTCCCGGTCGTCGCTGTTGCACTGCGTGAACGCTAATGTCGCGCATGCGTGCTGGACGGGGTCTTCACGAAGTCACTCACGTGACTCCGAAGTAAAATGAACTAATAGTTCTTATGGTACTAGGCAGAGTGTTCCAGTCAGAAGGAGCTTTATATTTAAATGCACGTATCCCAATTTCTTTGTTAGTTCTTGGAATGAAAAAGAACGGTTGTTGAATATGTCTTAGTGAATATGAGGGTGTGTATGGTAATAGGTCTTGTTTTAAATAAGAAGGGTAATTGAGGTGGATGCATTTAAAGATGAACTGGAACCCGTGGTAGCATCTTCGAGCGTGGGGGGATAACCAGTTTAAAGTTTCGTACATAGAACAGTGGTGAGTTGTATATGGACACCTTAAAATAAATCTGCAAAGACTATTATAAACTACATTAAGGGGTTGAAGATGTATATCAAATGTATTCTGATAGACAATATCAGCATAATCCAGTGTTGGTAGTAGTAGTTGAGAGACAATTCTTTTTCTCATCTGAAAGGTGAAACAATTTATATGGCGGTAAAGAGTACCTAGATTACAGCTAAGTTTTTTAGTAATCGTCTCACTATGCTGCGTAAATGAAAGCGTTGGGTCAAGCCAAACACCAAGATATTTGAAGTTCAATACTTGTTCTAATGGTGATCCTTCATTAAATGATATAGTCAGATCTACAGAATTACCAAGGCCTTGTCTGGTACCAAATAACATACTGCATGATTTATTTTTATTTAAAATTAATTTGTTAAATAATAGCCATTTCTGAACAGAAATAAGAACTGATTGAAGGGTTCTTTCAATTTCAGACTTGTCAGTACTAGATGTATATAGCACCGCATCATCGGCATATAGTTGTATTTGACAGTCAGAACATATATTGGGGAGGTCGTTTATGAAAATAGAGAAAAGGAGTGGTCCCAAGGACGAACCTTGCGGGACCCCCTTCTCAACAATTAAGAAATTGGATTGACCCATTAGACTTCCATGTTAGACTTCCCAAAATGCAATACCTCACAATTCCCTACATTAAATTCCCCCAACCATTCCCCAGCACACTTGGCCATTCGATCAAGATCCTACTGCAATTAATCACAACCATCTTCACTATCTGCAAAACCACCCACTTTTGTATCATCTGCAAACTTGCTAAACTTGCTCTGTAAGTTCTCATCCAAATCATTGATGTAGATGACAAACAGTAACGGGCCCAGCACTGAACACTGAGGCACACCACTAGTCACAGGCCTCCAGTCTGAGAAGCAACCTTCCTTCCACCATCACCCTCTGCTTCCTTCCCTGAAGCCAAATTTCAATCCATTCAGCTATCTCTCCTTGTAACTATATAAAGGTACGAACTAAAAAGTACTATGGCAAACTTTAAGGAACATTTAGACAGGTGCATGGACAGACAGACCGACAGGCCATTTATAGGAATATGGGGATGGGACATGTTGGCCGGTGTGGGCAGGCAGGCAGGCTGGGCTGAAGATGCTGTGAGACTCTATGTCTCTATGGCTCTATAACTGGAGGGTGTGTGTGTGTTTGTACAGATAGTGCAGTAAGATATTCCTCACTTGGCCATGGATCTCTGCGCTGGGATCGTAGAACAGATTCATTTTAAGACAAACCCGGTTAATCACACTTTTTAACATTATTATTACAGCAGTTTGTCCAATGGTCACACATGGATAGGTAACCTGCAAACATGTCCAATCTTCTACAAGGCAAATGTTGTCAGTGTTGCCACTGGTGAAAATATATCTGGGTAGTGTGCGACGGAACTGGCAACTGGTTGTTATTTCAAATGTTTGACTAGAAAGGGTTAACTGAAGTTCAGTTTCCATATTTAATCTCATCTGTAATGAGCACTAACTCCATCTTGCTGCTCTATCCACGCTGGTAAACACGGCACGTGAAGATGCATTAACTTGTTGTTTTCATCTTAATTAACAGTGGTTAGAAATACTAATTGCCTCTCTCCGGGATACAATGGAAAGAAAAACACATAATGTGGAAAATTAAAGTGTAGCTTCATAACTGAGAAAGAGATAGTTAAGTAATGGTGCTGTATCCTTCGTCCAGTGGGATTATTACTTCCAGCCGGTGAACACAAGGCCAGGCTGTGTTCAATCTGTAGTTTATTTTGTTGCAAACAACTTCAGACCAGTCGACAGGTAGATGTGACTTCAAACCCACGGATCAGGCAGCAAGGTCGGTCTGAGTGTAAATGACCAACTCCTCTGCATTGGCTGTCCACACAGCGGTACAGAGAAAGCTGCCACACACACACACATACTTTATTGATGTGCTTGTTTATCAAGTAATTCAAGAGAGCATATCTCCCATCATGCAGTGTAAAGCTGGTACCGATAGAAAGTGAAATCCACACTTCAATGAGCAGCAGGGACAGTTATTAAAAATGACCAATGTTTTGGACAGGCAATTCTATGATGTTTTCCTCTTAATTTGTATCTTTGAGAAATGTGGACACCTGTTGATGTTTCATTCATCTGATTCAAGGCCAGAGTTTAGTGGTGACTAAATATCCAAACAGTTGTCAGGTCACCGTTTAAAAGCAGTTTATTTGTAAGTGCTGTACCTGGCGCAAACTTCACACACAGGTTTAACGTGTTTCATAGAGAGGGATAGTGCACCTTAGTTCATCTGAACTATTCCCAATGGCCGGGATCGCACTACCTGTGCCCCGTGTTCAAGACACAAGAAAGAGGAAGACAGTGCAGATCAGTAGGTGACTCAGGAGCTGGTGCAGGGGGTGTGGGCTTCAGACATAGAGTCATACAGCATGGAAACAGGCCCTCTGGCCCAACTTGTCCATGCCCATGCCCCATACACTCGTACTACCAGCCTGTGTTTGACCCATATCCCTGTAAACCTGTCCTATCCATGTACCTGTACACATGAATGTTCAATGTTATCATAGACTTTGTCTTTGGAACTGATGTGTTACAATGCTGGGAGATATATTCTACACTGTGTATCTTGCACTTTGCTCCATCTGTTGTACTCCAGTTTGACTTGATTGTGTTTATGTTCAGTATATCCTTATCTGATTATATAGCATGCAAAACAAAGCTTGACACTGTACCTCGGTACATGGGCAGAGCATTCAATAGGAAAGGTGCATTCAATCTGATGGGATTCTGTAGGTTTCCCAAAAGCCAGCTGAGGAACAGCAGAGGAACTGTGACAAGTCTCAGGTGATGCTTTGCTATGTCAAGAGCTCAGTAAATGATAGAGTCGTTGAGAGTGTTGTACAATAGAGTACAGTTGTATGACAGGAAGGTGACATCAGATATACATGTACTGATACATACATCAGATATACATGTACTGAGATGGACAAGGGCTGATTAGGGATAGTCAGCACAGATTTGTATGTGGGAGATCGTGTCTCACCAACCTGATTGAGCTTCTTGAAGATGTGACCAAAAACGTTGATGATGACAGAGCTGTCGACGTTGTATATGTGGATTGGAGCAAAGGTATTTTACAAACATCCACATGGCAGGCTGCTCTGGAAGGTAAGATTGCAAGGGATCCAAGGAGAGATAGCTCAATGGATAGAAACTTGGCTTCATGGAAGGAAGCAGAGGGTGATGGTGGAAGGTTGTTTTTCAGACGGGAGGCCTGTGACTAGTGGTGAGAACGTACAAGGCATGAGCTACAAATTTGCAGCTGACACTAAACTGGGTGGTATTGTAAATACTGAAAATGTTTGTGAGAAATTGCAGCAAGATCTTGATCGGTTGGGCAGGTGTGCTGAGGAATGTCTGATCGAGTTTAATACAGAGAAATGTAAGGTGTAGCATTTTGTGAAGTTTAATAAGGGCAGCACCTACACAGTGAATGCTTGGGCTCTTGGAAGTGCTGTGGAGCAGAGGGATCTACGAGTGCAGTTACATAGTTCCTTGCAAGTGGCATGATGGGTAGATATGGTGATTAAAAAGGCATTTGGCACATTGGCCTGCATCAGAGTGTTGTGTAGAAGTTGGGAGGTCATGTTACAGATGTAGAAGACGTTGATGAGAACACAGTTAGAGTACTGTGTTCAGTGTTGGTCACCGTGTTATAGGAGATATGTTGTCAAGCTGGAAATGGAGCAGAGAAGTTTTACCAGGCTGTTGCCAGGACACAAGGGCCTGAGCTATAGAGGGAGATTGGGCAGGCTAGGATATTATTCATTGGAGCGCAGGAGGGTGAGGAGTGAACTTATAGAGATGTAGAACATCATGAGAGGAATAGATCAGGTAAATACACAGTGTATTGCCCAGATTAGGGAAATCAAGACCAGGGACATAGGTATCAGGTGAGGGGGGAAATATTTAATAGGAACATGAGGAGTGACTATTTACACAAAGGGCGTTGTGTATATGGAACGAACTGCCAGAGGAGGTAGTTGAGGCAGGTACTATCAATATACATGAGATATATCTCTGCAGGTACATGGATAGGATAGGTGTAGAGGGAAATGGGCCAGTTGACATAGTGTAGATGGAGCATGTTGTTTGGAGTGGGCAAGTTGGGTCGTAGGGCCTGTTTCCATGCTGTATGACTCCATGCCCATTGACCATTAAGCATCTGCTTATCAACCACACCCCCTTCACCTGTATCCACCCACCACTCACCAAGGTTTGTCCTGACCCTCTCTCCACCTTTCTCATTCCCCCCCCCCAACACAATCAGTTTGAAGAAGGGTCCCAACCAAGACACCACATATCCATGTTCTCCAGAGATGCTGCCTGACGCGCTGAGATACTCCAGCACTCTGTGTCTTTATTTTGAACCAGCATCTGTAGTTCTTGTATCTCCTGGTTACTGTAAAAGTTTTAAGGGACATCGCTCGATATGTTTGCATCAGACAGAATCCCGGTGCACATGTGCATAATACTTTGTTCATAAATTTAATTCCAATAAAGATAGATATCTCTATTGAGGGTGTAGTTTACCATTACTACACATTGACCCCGGTTCCATCCACTCTTCGGGTGCTGTCTATGTGGAGTTTGTATGTTCTTGCCGTGACTGTGTGGGTTTTCTCCGGGTGCTCCGGTTTCTCCACCAGACAGAGGGTGGTGGGTAGATGGAACAAGGTGCCATAGGAGGTAGTTAAGGCAAGTACCATATCAACAGTTGAAGTAGATTTGGACAAGGATACGAACAGGAGAGTGTGAGAGGGACATGGGCCAAACACGGGCAGGTGGGACTAGTGTAGATGGGGCATCTTGGTCAGAATGGGCAAGTTGGGCTGAAGGGTCTATTTCCGTGCGATGTGACTCTGTGCAAGGTTCCCTACAAGTGGCGAGTCAGGTGGACAGGGTGGTGAAGAAGACACTTGCCTTCATGGGCAAGCGGACTGAGCACAAAGGTTGGGGCATCGTGATACATCTGTACAACTCGTTGGTAAGACCACACTTGGAGTACTGTGCACAACTCTGGTCACCAAGCCACAGGAAGGATGCCATTGTATTGGAAAGGCTACAAACGAGATTCACCAGGAATGTTACCTGGGCTGGCAGACTTGATATGGGTAGAGGTTGGATAATCTGGGGCCTTTTCCTTTGGAGAGTGGGAGGATGAGGTGTGACCTTATTGAGGTGTACAAGTTCACGAGGAGCATGATTTAAACTACCATTCACAAGTAAGGTATGTGCCGTAATAAGCACAGGGCAGTGGCTCTGACATCCACCATCATGAAGTGCTGTGAGAGACTGGTGTTGGAGCATATTAACTCCAGTATCCCAGCCAGCCTTGATCCATTACAGTTTGCTCATCAACACAGCCAGTCTCCAGCAGTGACCATCTCCCGGCCCTAAACCCATCTCTGGAATACATAGACAACAGGGTGGCATAGAAACATAGGAAATAGGTGCAGGAGTAGGCCATTCGGCCCTTCCAGCCTGCACCGCCATGCAAAATGATCATGGCTGATCATCCACAATCAGTACCTCATTCCTACTTTCTCCCCATATGCCTTGATTCCGTTAGCCCTAAGAACTATATCTAACTCTCTCTTGAAAACAGACAGTGAAATATGCCGTCTGTGGCAGAGAATTCCACAGATTCACAACTCTCTGGGTGATAAAGGTTTGCATGTTCTCTGTCCTAAATGGCCTATCATTTATTCTCAAACTGTGACCCCACTGCTTGTGGACTCCCCCAACGTCAGATAGTGGATAGATAGGAGTCTAATGTAGGCCAATTCCTAACGTACCAATTCTTGCTATTGAGGGAGTGCAGCGTAGGTTCACCAGGTTAATTCCCTGGATGGCGGGACTGACAAATGATGAAAGAATGGATCGACTGAGTTTATGTTCACTGGAATTTATACGGATGAGAGCGGATCTTATAGAAACATATACACTTCTTAAGAGATTGGACAGGCTAGATGCAGGAACAAAGCCTGTCCAATCCCTTAACAATGTTACATGTTTCCATAAGATCCCCTCTCATCTGAATTCCAGTGAATATAAACTCAGTCGATCCATTCTTTCATCATTTGTCAGTCCCACCATCCAGGGAATTAACCTGGTGACCCTACGCTGCACTCCCTCAATAGCAAGAATTGGTACATTAGGAATTGTCCCACGTTAGACTCCTATCTATCCGTAATAGCTCTGCCACCATAATCCCATCCAAACTGATCTCCAAGCTGCTGGAACTAGGAATCAGCTCCACCCTCTACCACTGGATCTAAAACATTCTGACCCTTCCAATCGGTGAAGATAGGTGACAGCATCTCATCCGCAATAATCATCAACACTGGTGCCCCGCAAGGATGCGTTCTCAGTCCTCTAATACACTCCCTATACACATGACACCAAGGCCAAATGTGGATCTAATTCCATCTACAAGTCTGCAAATGACAACACTGTGGTGGGGTGAATCACGACCAACAACGGGATGGAGCACAGGAAGGATATGTCATAAGGTCATCAGTGATAGCAGTAGAATTAGGCCATTCGGCCCATCAAGTCTACTCCACCATTCAATCATGGCTGATCTATCTCTCCATCCTTGTCCCATTCTCCAGCCTTCTCCCCTTAACCTCTGATACATGTAGAAGTCAAGAATCGATCTATCGTGCTTTAGTAATATCCACAACCCCCGTAAACAAGTACTTTAGTTCTGTCTTCACTAAGGAATAAAGCCTTCATTGCGAGAGGATTTGAGTTTAGGAGCAAGGAGGTTCTACTGCAGTCGTACAGGGCCCGGTGAGACTGCACCTGGAGAATGTGTGCAATTTTGGTCTCCTAATTTGAGGAAGGACATTCTTGCTAATGAGGGAGTGCAGCGTGGGTTTTAACAGGTTAATTCCCGGGATGGCGGGACTGACATATGATGAAAGAATGGGTCGACTGTTCTTGCATTCGCTGGAGGTTAGAACGATGAGGGGGGCTCTTATACTGTAAACATATAAAATTCTTAGAGGATTGGACAGGCTAGATGCAGGAAAAATGTTCCGATATTTGGGGAGTCCAGAACCAGGGGTCACAGTTTAAGAATAAGGGGTAAGCCATTTAGGACAGTGATGAGGATAAACTTTTTCACGCAGAGAGTTGTGAATGTGTGGAATTCTCTGCCACAGAAGGCAGTGGAGGCCAATTCACCAAATGTTTTCAAGACAGAATTACGTTTTGCTCTTTGGGCTAAGGGAATCAAGGGATATGGGGGAAAAGCCGGAACGGTCGAATGATTTTGGAGGATCAGCCATGATCATATTGAATGGTGGTGCTGGGTCAAAGGGCCGAATGGTTGGGGTCCAGTTGCGATCTAGTATCAGAATTATTAACATATTAATTATCCTCATTTCTGAACCTGAACTATATGCCATTGTATACTGAGAGCCTCCCTCGTATTCCACAACCCCAGATGTAAAACAGGTACATTTAGTTCTGTCTTCACCAAGGGACACACAAGCAATCTCCCATAAAAACTAGGGGACCAAGGATCTACCGGGAAGGAGGGACTGAAGAAAATCCACATTAGTCCACCAGGAAATGGTGTTATGCAAACTGTTGAGACTGAAGGCAGATAAATCCCCAGGGCCTGATGGTCTGCATCCCAGAGTACTCAAGGAGTGGTCCGCGAAATCGTGGATGCATCAGTGGTTATTTTCCGATGTTCTGTAGACTCTGGATCAGTTCCGGTGGACAGGAGGGTAGCGAATGTAAGCCCACTTTTTAAGAAAGGAGGGAAAGAGAAAACAGGGAATTATAGACCAGTTAGCCTGACGTTGGTGGTGCGGAAGATGCCTCAGTCGATTGTTAAGGATGTAACAACATTTGGAATGTAGTAATAGGATCGGTCAAAGTCAGCATGGATTTATGAAGGGGAATTCATGCTTGACTAATCTTCTGGAATTTATTGAGGATGTAACAAGTAGAATGGATAAGGGAGAGCCAGTGGATGTGGTGGATCTAGACTTTCCAAAAGCCTTTGACAAGGTCCCACAAAAGAGATTAGTGTGCAAAACTAGAACACATGGTATTGGGACAAGGGTATTGACATGGATACAAAACTAATTGGCAGACAAGAAGCAAAGAGTAGGAATGAACGGGTCCTTTTCAGAATGGCAGGCAGGAATTAGTGGGGTGCCGGAAGACTTAGTGCTGGGACCCCAGATACTTATAATATTTATTGACGATTTAGACGAAGGAATTACAACTGGGCTGGCGGGCAGGTCGATGACAGATCACATGAGTGATAACGGAACCGGTGATTCCAGTGCTGTGCAAATGTTCATGAGAACAACAGGGAAACAGGCCCTTCGGCCCGATTCATCCATGCAGATCGAGATGCCTATGATGTGAATGAGATTACAAGTGATCTCATTCACGTGTATTTGTCTCATATCCCTCCATTCCTATCCGAGACAAACGGCTGTCCAAATGCTGTTTATTTGCTGTGACGGTATCTGCCCCACCACCACTTATGAAGAGATTGCTCCACCTTTGGTGTGGAATACCTGCCTGCCCATCAGTCTTCCCTTAAATCTTTCCCCTTTCCAATAAACTGTAGTTGTGTGGGTTTAGATTCTCCCAGCCTGGGAAATAACTGTCACCATCTACTCAATCCTGCTGTAGTTGACATCATTTCACAAGCCTCTGTAAGGTCGCCCCTCAGTATTCTTGCTCCAAAGAGACCAATCCCACCCGATCGAATCTGTCTTCTAAAGTAACGCTGTCCATTCCAGATAACATCCTGGTGAATCTGTTCCGCACTGCCTCTGGCAATAGGACATCATTTCCATAATCTGATGACCAGAACTATACAAAAGGGCCTGGCAGATATTTGAAGTACAACTGAGGAGAGCGAGTTCTACACTTGGAGGAACAGTGAAGTCTTTGATGGCAAAAACAGGAAAGTAGACTATTATTTGAATGGTGGCCGATTAGGAAAACGGGAGATGCAACGAGACCTGGGTACACCAGTCATTGAAAGTAGGCATGCAGGTGCAGCAGGCAGTGAAGAAAGCGAATGGTATGTTAACATTCATAGCAAAAGGATTTGAGTATAAGAGCAGGGAAGTTCTACTGCAGTTGTACAGGGTCTTGGTGAGACCACACCTGGAGTATTGCGTACAGTTTTGGTCTCCTAATCTGAGGAAAGACATTCTTGCCGTAGAGGGAGTACAGAGAAGGTTCACGAGACTGATTCCTGGGATGGCAGGACTTTCATATGAAGAAAGACTGGATAGACTGGATAGACTCGGCTTGTACTCGCTAGAATTTAGAAGATTGAAGTGGAATCTTATAAAAATTGCAAAATTCTTAAGGGGTTGGACAGGCTAGATGCAGGAAACATGGTGAAACCAGAACCAGGGGCCACAGTTTATGGAGTAAGCCATTGAGAACGGAGATGTGGAAACACTTTTTCTCACAGAGAGTGGTGAGTCTGTGGAATTCTCTGCCTCAGAGGGCGGTGGAGGCCGGTTTTCTGGTTGCTTTCAAGAGAGAGCTAGATAGGGTTCTTAAAAATAGCAGAGGGGATATGGGGAGAAGGCAGGAACGGGGTACTGATTGGGGATGATCAGCCATGATCACATTGAATGGCGGTGCTTGCTAGAAGGGCCGAATGTCCTCCTCCTCCTCCTCCTCCACCTGTTGTCTATTGTGTAAAATGCTGGAGTAACTCAGCGGGCGGGACTGGGCTGTATCTGTGGAGAACAAGGGATGGTGACGTATTGGAACCTTCTTCAGTGATGAGGGAGGGGGGAACTGGTTCATTGTCACATGGAAGACTACAATTCCCAGGGGGCATTGCGCAGACGTCACGTAGGCGGCAAACTATGGGCGGAGGTCGACGCGATGACGTCACGACGCAGGGACCCAGGAGCCAAGATGGCGGCGGCTCCTCTGTCCCCCCCTTTGTCTCTCTCTGTCTCTCTCTATCTATCTATCTCGTTCTCCCTCACTGTCCCTCCCTCTATCTCTCCCCCTCACTCTCTCTCTCACTCTCTGTCTAGCATTCTCCGTCTATATTTTCCCTCTCTCTCTCTCTCTATCTATTTCTCTCTCTCCCCCGCCCCCACTCTCCATATCTCTCCCCGTCTCTCGCTATCTCTCCATCTCTCTCTCCCCCTCTCTCTTCCCCTCTGTCCACCCTTCTCCCACCCACTCTCCCTCCCCTCTCTCTCTCTCTGCTCCCCCCCCCCTCTCCCTCACCCGGCACTCTATCCTCTCGCCCTCTCTTTCTCACTCCCCCTCTCTCTCCCCTTCTCTATCTGCCCCCCTCTCTCCCCCCCCTTCTCTCCCCTCTCCCCCTCACTCTCTCTCCCTCTCTCTCCCCCCTCTCTCCCCTCTCTATCTCCCCTTCTCTATCTGCCCCCCTCTCTCCCCTCTCTCTCCCCTCTCCCCCTCACTCTCTCTCCCCTCTCCCTCTCACTCTCTCTCCCCCTCTCTCTCTCCCCCTTTCTCTCCCCCCTCTCTCCCCCTCTCTCTCCCTCTCTCTCTTCCCCTCTCTCTCCCCTCTCCACCTCTCACCCCATCTGCCTTCCCCGCTCTATCTCTCTCCCCTTCTCCCTATCGCCTCTCCCTACCCCTCACTCCCCCCCTCTCTCTCTCTCCCCCTCTCTCTCTCCCCTTCTCCCTATCGCCTCTCCCTACCCCTCACTCCCCCCCTCTCTCCCTCTCTCTCCCCTTCTCCCTATCGCCTCTCCCTACCCCTCACTCCCCCCTCTCTCTCTCCCCCCCTCGCTCCCCCCCTCTCTCTCTCTGTCTCCCTCTCTCCCCTCTCTATCTCCTCTCTCACTCCCCCCTCTCTCACCCCTCCCTCTCCCCTCTCTCTCTTCCTGTGTCTCTCTCGCCGCCTCTCTCTCTCCCCCGCTCTCACCCATTTATCTCTCTCTCTCCCCTCTCTATATATCCCCCCCTACTCTCTCCCCATCTCTCTCTCTCCGTCTCTCTCTCTGTCCGTCTCTCTCTCCCGTCTCTCTCTCTCCGCATCTCTCTCCACCTCTCCCCCTCTCCCCATCTCTCTCTCTCCTATCTCTCTCACCCCCTCTCGAGCCCCCATCTCTCTCTCTCCCTCTCTCTTTAAATCTCTTGCTAGCTCTCTCTCTATCTCTCTCTCTCCCTCCCTCTCTCTCTCCCCCTCTCCACCTCTGTCTCTGCCCCTCTCACTATCTGCCCCCTCTCTCTCTTCTCTCTCTCCCACTCACTCCCTTGCTCCCCTCTCTCTCTTCCCTCCCTCTCCCCACTCTCCCTCTGTCTCTCTCTCTCCCCTCTCTATCTCCCACTCTCTCTCTCCCCCCTCTCCCTCTCTCCCACCACTCTCTGTCTCTCCCCCCCTTTCTCTCCCCCTTTCTGTCTCTCCCCTCTCTCTACCCCTCTCTCCTGTCTCTCTATCTCCCCGTCTCTCTCCCCTCTCTACCCCTCTCTCCCTGTCTCTCTCTCTCCGTCTCTCTCTCCCGTCTCTCTCTCTCCGCATCTCTCTCCCCCTCTCCCCTCTCTCTCGCTTTCCTCTCTCTCCCCCTCCGTCTCTCCCCTCTCTCACTCCCCCACTCTCTCCCCCCCTCTCTCTCCCCCTCTCTCCTCTCCCCTCCCCCACCCCCTCTCCCTCTTACCCCTTCTCTCTCTCTCCCCTATCACTCCTCAGCTCTCTCCATTTCTTCCCCTCTCCACCCCCCTCTCTCCTCTCTCTCGCTCTAACTTTCTCCACTATCTCTCTCATCAGAATAGAATGCTATTTATTAGAATGCTATTTATTGTCATTCAAACCTAGGCTTTGACAATTTAATTTAATTAGATGGGGTGGGTTGGATTTGGAGGTGAGAGGAAAGGGGTGGAGTAAATGATAGAGAGAAGGAGATAGGGATTGAGAGGGAATGAGAGAGGGAAAAAGAGAAATAAGGGAGAGAGAAAAGAGAGAGAGTAAAAGAGAAGGGAGAGAGAGGAAAAGAGAGAGAGAGAGAAAAGAGAGAAAAAAGAAGGAGAGAAAGAGAGAGAGAAATGGAGAGAGAAGAGAGAGAAAGAGATAAGAGAGAAGATAGAATAGAGAGAGAGAAAAGGGAGAGAGAAGAGAAAAAAACAAAAGAGAGAGATAAAAGAGAGAACAGAGAGATCCAACTCCGCAGAGAGAGAAAAAGAGGCCTCACTCCTCTCCGAGAGAAAGAGAGAGAGAGAGAGAGAGAGAGAGACTCTCTCTCCCATCTCTCACCTCTCTCCCTCCACTCTCTCTCTCCCCTCTCTCTCCTCCTCTCTCCCCTCCTCTCTCCCTCTCCCCTCTCATCTCCCACTCTCTCTCCCCCTCTCTCTCCTATCTCTCCCTTCCCCCCTCTCCCCCCTCTCCTCTCTCCCTCTCTCCTCTCACCCCCCTCTATATGTCTCCACTTCTCTCTCCCCATCTCTCTCTCTCTCTCCGTCTCCCTCCCCCTCTCTCCTCCACTTTCTCTCCACCCTCTCTCTCACCCCTATCTCTCTCTCGCCCTCTCTATCCCCCCTCTCTCCCATCGCTCTCCTATCTCTCTCACCCCTCTCTCTCCCCCATCTCTCTCTCCCTGTCTCTTTTAATCTCTCGCTAGCCTACTCTCTCTCTCTCTCTCCCCCTCTCTATCTCCCCCACAAACACACACACGCATTCAAACACACACACACACACACATTCATACACACACACATTCACGCACACACACACATACACATTCACACACACAAACACACACACGCATTCACACACACATTCACACACACACATACATACACATTCACACACACACACACACATTCACACACACACACACATACACACACACACACACACACACACACACATACACACACACATACACACACACACATTCACACACACATACACACATACACACACACACACATTCATACACACACACATTCACACACATTCACACACACACACACATTCACACACACACACACAAACACACACACATTCACACACAAACACACATTCACACACACACAAATTCACACACACACATTCACACATTCACACACACACATTCACATATTCACACATACACACACATTCACACACACACACACATTCACACATTCACACACACACACATTCACACAAAAACACACACACACATTCACACACACAAGCATTCACACACACACACATTCACACACACACACATTCACACACACACACATTCTCACACACACACACACACATTCACACACACACACATTCACACACACACACACACATTCACACACACACACATTCACACACACACACATTCACACACTCACATTCACACACACACACATCCACACACACACACATTCACACACACACATTCACGCACACACACACATACATTCGCACACACACACATTCACACACACATTCACACACACACACATTCACACACACACACATATAAACACACACACGCATTCACACACACACACATTCACACACACACACACATACATTCGCACACACACACATTCACACACACATTCACACACACACACATTCACACACACACGCATATAAACACACACACGCATTCACACACACACACATTCACACACACACACACATTCATCCACGCACACACACACACACACACACATTTACACACACACACACACACACGCATTCACACACACACAAACATTCACACACACACGCACATTCATACACACACACATTCATGCACACACACACATTCACACACACACACACCACTTATTCACACACCTTCACATATTCACACACACACACACGCAATCACACACACACACACACACGCACACACGCACGCACGCACGCACACACACACACACACATTCACACACACACACACATTCACACAAAAACACACAAACACACACAAATTCACACACACACACGCATTCACACACACACACACACACACATTCACACACACACACACATTCACACACATTCACACACACACACACATTCACACACACACACACCCACATATTCACACACCCATTCACACACACATTCACACACACAATCACACACACATTCACACACACACACATTCACACACACACACACATTCACACACTCACATTCACACACACACACATCCACACACACACACGCAATCACACACACACACACACGCACACAAGCACGCACGCACGCACACACACACACACATTCACACACACACACACATTCACACAAAAACACACAAACACACACAAATTCACACACACACACGCATTCACATACACACACACACACACACATTCACACACACACACACACACACATTCACACACACACACACATTCACACACACACACATTCACACACACACACACATTCACACACACACACACCCACATATTCACACACCCATTCACACACACATTCACACACACAATCACACACACACACATTCACACACACACATTCACACACACACATTCACACACACACATTCACGCACACACATTCACACATACATTCACACACACACACACACACACATTCACATTCACACACACACGCATTCATACACACACATCCACGCACACACACACACACACACACTCACACGCGGATTCAAACACACACAAACATTCACACACACACGCACATTCATACACATTCACACACACACACATTCACACACACACATTCACGCACACGCACACACACACATTCACACATTCACACACACACACACACACACACATTCACACACACACACATTCACATATTCACACACACACACACACACACATTCACACACACACACACACGCATTCACACACACACACACACACACACACACAAATTCACACACACACACATTCACATACACACATACACATACACACACACACATTCACACATTCACACACACACATACACACACATTCACACGCACGCACGCACGCACGCACGCACACGCACGCACGCACATACACACACACACATTCACACACACGCACACACACACACACTCCTGCACTGCCCGCTGCCTCTTCTGACAGCCACCCATGTGGCTGAAACTCATTGTGATCATGGCTGATCATCCACAATCAGTAACCCGGCCCTGCCTTCTCCCCATACCCCTTGATTCCGCTTGCCCCAAGAGCTCTATCTAACTATTTTAAATGCATCCGGTGAATTGGCCTCTGCTGCCTTCTGTGGCAGAGAAATCCACAAATTCACAACTATATGGGTGAAGTATTTTCTCATCTCCGTCTTCACCGCGTGAACCTACGCTGCACTGCCTCAATAGCAAGGATGTCTTTCTTCAAATTAGGAGACCGAATTTCACATAATACTCCAGATATGGTCTCAGCTGGCCCCTGTCCAACTGCATAAGGACCTCTTTACTCCTGTACTCAAATCCTCTTGTTATGAAGGCCAACATTTCATTTGCTTTCTTCACTGCCTGTTGTACCCACATATTTACTTTCAGTGACTGATGCACAAGGACATCCAGATCCCGTTGCACTTCCCTTTTCCCCCTGGTTCTGGACTCCCCCAACATCGGGAACATGTTTCCTATCTCTAGCATGTCCAAACCCTTAATAATCTTGTATGTTTCAATAATATACCCCGTCATCCTTCTAAATCCCAGGGTATACAAGCCCAGCCGCTCCATTCTATCAGCGTATGACAGTCCCACCATCCCGGGAATTAACCTTGTAAACCTACACTGCACTCCTTCAACAACCCCTGATTTTTGTACTAATCTCGAATCTTTCTACCTCTGCCTTAAAAA
>JAXLNO010005682.1:0-32591 GCA_038087875.1 Malacoraja senta | reverse complement strand
CTATCTATTTCTGACTTCATAGTCTGCATCTCTCCAGCCATCACTTCCACAGCAGCTTCCAAATCATTCACTGCAGATGCATTTGCAGCCAGAGTTTCGTGCACAGCCTCAAACATCTTTGTTGTCTCTTCTGCCACCTTTTCAATTTTTATCGATAATCCTTTTTCCACACCTTCAATTCTTTTTTGGAGAGCCTCAATACCCTCAAGTATTTTATCATTACCGGCCATCAATTTACTGTTCCCAGCTTCCATATCATTTTTGATATCTCTTACCGAGTTTCTTAAGTCCTCCATTTCGGCTTTCTCTTTTGCAGATCGAGTAGCCATTCCAGAGACCTCTCCAGAGGTCAGTTCTGAAGTTTCTTGCTGTTCCAGAGTCTTCAGCAAATGTTTTGAGATTTTCCTCTGTGGGCTCTGACCTGGAGATGTACTTTTCATTTAAAATGACTTTCCCTCCGTTAAAATCGCGGCGCTTACTGATGACGTCATCAGCACCGCGACATGAAGCTCCGGTAAGTTTTAAAAACGGTCCCGACCTCCAGACCCGATTTTAACGCGAAAAATCGCGATTTTTTCAGCGGAGCTAAAAAGTTTGCGACTGCTAGCAGAGCATGTCGCCACCGGAAGTCCTCAGGACCAAGTTAGACTGAGGGCGAAATGGATAGGTCAAACATACCATTCTTCATTTACTTCAAAATCTAGAGGCACGTCAATCATCATAAGAAAAGGTATACCATTTAAAGCAAAGAATATTATAACAGATATAGAAGGGAGATACCTAATAGTTAATGGAGAAATCCATGACACTCCACTTACTTTGGTAAATATATATGCCCCTAACTTTGATAACCCCCACTTTTTCAATAAAATTTTCAACATAATTGCAGAATCAAACTATCAAAATGTTATAATAGGAGGAGACTTTAACTGTGTTTTAGACCCGTACTTAAATAAATCAAGTCAAAAACAGAGAGGGAATATGAAATCGAAAACTGGGGAACTCCTCAATACCTATATAAATAATACTAATATAGCAGATGTTTGGAGAATTGTTAATCCAACTGGCTGGGAATATTCGTTTTACTCAATGGTACATAAGACATACTCACGTATAGACTACTTTCTGCTGGATACAAAATTAATCCCCCAAACATCTAATGCAATATACCATACAAATTCAATTTCAGACCATTCCCCACTAACTTTCTTTTTAAAACTGGAAGGATTGTCTAAGAATAAATCGTTCTGGAGATTTAATTCTCAAATTTTAAAAGATCCACAAGCGAGTATATATTTAAAAGAACAAATGGAGGTCTTTTTTCAAACAAATGATACTTCAGATATATCGCCTACTTTATTTTGGGAATCTTTTAAAGCATACATTAGGGGTATTATAATTTCATATCAAGCTTTTCAAAATAAAAAGAATAAGAATGAACAAAGACAGTTAGAAGAACTTATTAGACAAATGGATATAGATAATGCTAAAGATCCATCAATAGATAAACATAATAAAATAATAATTTTAAAATTTAAATTAAATAAATTATTATCTGCCAAACTTATAAGACTTTTTCAAATTACAAAACAAGAGCACTTTGAATTTTGGGGATAAACCGCATAAACTTTTGGCTCGCCAGCTAAAAAAACGAGAAAAGGAACATACTATACCAAAGATCAAATCAGATAAAGGGGAATTATTAACAACAACGAAGGATATTAATAAAAGATTTGCGCAATTTTACGAGAATTTGTATACATCTAAAACGATAATTGATTCCGAGAATATCACAAAGTTCTTGGATACCTGTAATCTTCCAAAGTTAGAGCTGAAGGAACAAGAGGAACTGGTGCACAAATCTCAATTAAGGAATTAGAAGATACAATAAACTCATTAAAGAATGGAAAAACACCAGGCCCTGATGGATTTACTAATGAATTTTATAAAAGCTTTTATGATAAACTAATACCAAGATTACAAAAAATGTACCAATACGCTTTTAAAAAACGAATACTACCTGATACATTAGCGGAATCAACGATTACATTAATACCTAAGAAAAATAAAGATTTAGAAGACTTGTCCCTTCACTTCCCCCTCCACTCCATTCCAGGACCCAAGCAGTCGTTCCAGGTGCGACAGAGGTTCACCTGCATCTCCTCCAACCTCATCTATTGCATTCGCTGCTCTAGATGCCAGCTGATCTACATCGGTGAGACCAAGCGGAGGCTTGGCGATCGTTTCGCCGAACACCTCCGGTCGGTCCGCAATAACCAACCTGAACTCCCGGTGGCTCAGCACTTCAACTCCCCCTCCCATTCCGTATCTGACCTCTCTGTCCTGGGTCTCCTCCACGGCCACAGCGAGCAACACCGTAAATTGGAGGAAATGCACCTCATATTCCGCTTGGGCAGTCTACATCCTGGTGGCCTGAACGTTGAATTCTCCCAATTCTGCTAGCCCTGGCTGTCCCCTCCCCTTCATCAGCCATCTGGTTGTCTCCTCCCCTCCCCCAGCCCTCGGGCTCCTCCTCCTCCTTTTCCTTTTTTCCTTTCTTCTCCCCACCCCCTATCAGTCTGAAGAAGGGTTTCGGCCCGAAACGTTACCTATTTCCTTCGCTCCATAGATGCTGCTGCACCCGCTGAGTTTCTCCAGCATTTTTGTGTACCTAAGATTTAGAAGAACCTGGTTCATATAGAGCTATAGCATTGTTAAACACAGATCAAAAAATATTAGCGAAAACATTAGCTAGAAGATTAAGTAAATACATTAGTAAATTAATAAACCCAGATCAGACAGGGTTTATCCCTAAGAGATACTCATCTAATAATATGAGACGTCTACTCAACATAATGCACTCACACAAATCTGAAGATCAAGAATTATCAATTATTTCGCTGGATGCTGAAAAAGCATTTGATCAAGTAGAATGGAATTATATGGATAAAGTATTACAAAAATTTCAACTGGGAGAGAATTTTATTTTATGGATTAAGTTACTATATAACAAACCTACAGCTAGAATACTAACTAATAACATATTATCCTCGAAATTTCAACTATCAAGGGGAAATAGACAAGGATGCTCATTATCACCACAGCTGTTTGCTCTCATTATTGAACCGCTAGCAGAAAAAATTAGAATACACCCTGATATTCATGGATATAATACTAAAGACTCATATAATAAAATATCTTTATACGCAGATGATATATTACTGTATATAACAAAACCTCAAATCACTATACCAAATATATTAAATTTAATTGAAGACTTTGGATCTTTTTCTGGATATAGAATAAATTGGAATAAAAGTGAAATTATGTCAATAAAACCGAAAGATTCAACACATCTTTTAAAATTCCCTTTTAAAATAGCTACAGAAAAATTTAAATATTTGGGAATCGAAATTACCAGAACATATCAAGGTATGCTCAGGGCAAATTTTGACCCCCTACTTAATAAATTAAATACACTAATTAAATTCTGGAAAACGCTCCCGATGTCTTTAATAGGCCGAATAAACGCAATAAAAATTATCTTTTTACCACAAATGTTATACCTATTTCAATCAATTCCTATATACTTACCTAAGAAGTTTTTTTAAAAACTTGACTCAGATATCACTAATTTTATATGGGACTATAAATCACATAGAATACAAAAAACTCATCTGAATAAACCTAAAGTATTGGGGGGTTTAGCACTACCTAATTTTATGTATTATTATTGGTCAGTAAATATTAAAAACATGATTCAACTGATGGATAACTCCACCCAGCAAGTAGACTGGATTGTAATGGAGAAAGAGGATTGCTCCTCTAGAAACATTGGAGCGATCCTCCTCTCTCCAATGAAACTGAATAACATAAATTATAATAAGAACCCAATTATTCATAGTACAATCCGTATTTGGAAACAAATAAAACAAAATTTAAAATTAAGAAATTTATCACTTTTATTACCTATAGTCAATAACCCTTCGTTTAGTCCTTCTATTATAGATAAAGCTTATACACAATGGGATAGACTAGGAATTAAAACGCTTGGTGACTTGTATGAAACTGGAAAATTACTTTCATTTCAACAATTACAAATAAAATATAAACTCGGAAATAATCAATATTTTAAATATTTTCAAATATGCGACTATTTGAAAAAATATACAAAAGATCATTATAATAACCCAGTAGATGTATTGGACGAGGCAATGCAGATAAAAGCGGAATCAGCAAACTTAATATCATATTTGTATAATATTATTTTAAATGTACAAATACCACCTACGGAGGGTATCAGAAAAGACTGGGAACAAGAGTTAGCTATTAAAATTTCAAAGGAAAGTTGGAATGAATACTTATTAAATGTGCATAAATGCTCGATTAATGTAAGACACACTTTAATACAATTTAAAATTTTACATAGATTATATTATTCGAAAACTAAAATTCATAAAATTTTCCCAAACGTATCATCTATTTGTGATAAATGTCAATCCCAAGAAGCAACTATAGCGCATTCATTCGTCTTCTGTACAAAAATCCAAAAATTTTGGAATGAAATTTTTGAAATCTTTACAAAGTTATTTAAAACAAGACTGATACCCAAAGCAGAATGGATTATCTTCGGAATAACGGAAGATGATCCAGAACTAAATGTGTTTCAAAAGAAATTAATGGACTATGGGTTAATAACTGGAAAAAAGCTGATTCTAAAATTTTGGAAGAAGGCTCCAATACCAACTATAAATATGTGGATTTCAAATATGTTTGAAACACTACACCTAGAAGAGATAAGACTCCTCCTAGCAGGTAAACCAGATCACTTCCACCTGACGTGGTCTGCATTTATAGAATTATTACAAACATAGGGTGCAAAAGTACTTTAAAAAAAATAAAAAATTGAGGTCGGGTAAGGGGGGATGATAGTTGAAGAGTTGGTATGTCCTATTTACGTAATGCTCAAAAAAATATTTGTTTTTCTTTTTTTTTTCCTCTCTCTTTTTCTCTTTTTTTTTCCTAGGGCCTATTTCTTAACTCTTTTTCTTTTGTTTTTAATTTCGCTCTCATAGGGTCTTCGTCCCTTTTTGTTGTTACATTTTCTACACTTTTCTACACTTTCACTTTTTCCTTCACTTTCTTCTCTCTTTCAATCTTTTCCTTTTTTAGTGTAAAAATAAATAAATAAAGGGAGTACATAAATTGTAAGAAGATACAAATGACGAGTATTAATGTATGTGGTTGTAATGTAATGTACTTCTAATAAATAAAAATTAAAAAAAAAATAAAAAAAAAGTTTTGGTGGCTGCAGGTGTGAACATTGATGGTTTTACATTCCATTCAGTTTAGCAGCAACATTGACGACCAGGGCAAAGGACGTCCCATCGACCATATTTTCACAGCCGCCGGGTGATCCAATAAATTGGTGTTTCAACACTTTTACCATCGGCCTATTGCCAATACAGGGCTGTTTGCAGATACTATATTAAGTTCTGCTTAAATTTCCCTGGGTTAAAGGGGATACTGTTAATTATTTTATTCAAATAAATGAATTACTGCATTTGTCAGGCAAATGTTATTATTAATGCATTATTGATTATTTCTCGTTCCGAGTCAATCAATGCAGTGAGAAGCCGGGATTTGTCTGCGGCATGAAATCACAAAGCTTTAAAATCTTCACGTAGTCACTCACGTGACTCCGAAGTAAAATAGTAAGATTAAACGAGAACTTACCTAAGTTTGAAGTTTGATCTTTATTTTATGAGGAGTTACGTTGGTGATTACGTGCCCACCACGGCCCAACCCTCTATCATAAAGGTCAGATGGAAGTTCTTGAATTACTCGTTTTATTATGTTACTATATTACTTCGTTTGTTGTTTTTTGTGATTTCACACCGCTGCTTCGAAGATTGACGCGCAGGCGCACTGGTGGGGTTCTTCACGTAATCACCAACGTAACTCCTCATAAAATAAAGATCAAACTTCAAACTTAGGTAAGTTCTCGTTTAATCTTACTATTAAACATAAAAAACATCCCCCCACAGCGGGATCAACGTTTCCCACCGTGAGGGAAGGCAGAAAAGTTCAGTCCACTTCTTCCATCTTCACCCGTGGTCGGGCCTATTGAGGCCTCCGCAGTCGCCGCTACGGCAGCCCGATGTTTCAGGCCCTCTCGCCGGAATGATGGAACTCCGGAGTCGGAAGAACGCTCTCAGCGGCTTGGAATTCCGAACCGGCCGCTTGCTTCCATGTTCGATCCTGACTACAGGAGCTGTCGGTATGGAGTTTGTACATTCTCCCCATGACCTGCGTGGGTTTTCTCCCGTTTCCCCTCACACTCCAAAGAGGTACAAAGGTTTGTAGGTTAATTGGCTTGGTATAACAGTCAATTGTCACCAGTGTGTGGGGATCGCTGGTTGGCGCGGACTCAGGGGACAGAAGGGCCTGTTTCTGCGCTGTATCTCTAAACTAAAGGAATGGCTGACATAACTCGAAGGGCCCAGGTCAACTAACACATCTGTGCTCTGCCACTGGACAGTGGTGAGCCTATGATGGATGGACGGATGGTTAACGGCCTGTCCCACTTGTGCGTCATTTGCGCATCACGCAGATGGCGCACGAATATTTTGTGAATCCCAAATTCCTGGGGCGCCGGGCGCGATTGCGCGTCACTGCCTACATCACCACGCACCATGCGCGCATAATGCATGCCATGCGCACATCACGTGCAAGTCATGAAGTGTGCGTCGTGCGTCGTGACGCGTAAATGATGTCGCGTAAATGACGCGCAAATGACGCCCAAGTGGGACAGGCCCTTTAGGTGCACAAGCATCTGACCTCCAGGTTTGACCTGGTTTCCAGGTTCCAGTCTGCATGTGCGGAGTTTAGGAATGAGCTGAGGAGCTCAGTACTGCAGTTGCCCACCCATTCAGTATAAAAGACTGTCGCTGTTAGTTCGAGCTGCTGCTTCTTATTTACAGCAGCCCAGTTTTCAATCTTGACCACAGGTACTATCCATGTGGAGTTTTGAGTTTAGTTTATTGTCACGTGTACCGAGGTGCAGTCAAAAGCTCTTGTTGCGTGCCAACTAGTCAAGGCATTACATTACATTACATTACATTACACTTTGGTGGCAAAAACGGGAAGGCAGACTATTATCTAAATGGTGGCCGATTAGGAAATGGGGAGATGCAGCGAGACCTGGGTGTCATGGTACACCAGTCATTGAAAGTAGGCATGCAGGTGCAGCAGGCAGTGAAGAAAGCAAATGGTATGTTGGCCTTCATAGCAAGAGGATTTGAGTATAGGAGCAGGGAGGTTCTACTGCAGTTGTACAGGGTCTTGGTGAGACCACACCTGGAGTATTGCGTACAGTTTTGGTCTCCAAATCTGAGGAAGAACATTATAGCCATAGAGGGAGTGTAGAGAAGGTTCACCAGACTGATTCCTGGGATGTCAGGACTTTCATATGAAGAAAGACTGGATAGACTTGGCTTATACTCGCTAGAATTTAGGAGAGTGAGAGGGGATCTTATAGAAACGTACAAAATTCTTATGGGGTTGGACAGGCTAGATGCAGGAAGATTGTTCCCGATGTTGGGGAAGTTTAGGACAAGGGGTCACAGCTTAAGGATAAAGGGGAAATCCTTTAAGACCGAGATGAGGAAAAACTTTTTCACACAGAGAGTGGTGAATCTCTGGAACTCTCTGCCACAGAGGGTAGTTGAGGCCAGTTCATTGGCTATATTTAAGAGGGAGTTAGATGTGGCCCTTGTGGCTAAAGGGATCAGGGGGTATGGAGAGAAGGCAGGTACGGGATACTGAGTTGGATGATCAGCCATGATCACATTGAATGGCGGTGCTGGCTCGAAGGGCCGAATGGCCTACTCCTGCACCTATTTTCTATGTATCTATGTATCTATGAGTACAACGGAGCCATTCACAGTGTACAGATACATGATAAAGGGAATAATGTCAATAACGTTCATTGCAAGATAAGCGATGGGAATTTAAGAAGATCATAGTTGAAGCAAGAACTGCTGCTGTAAGAGTGGAGATTTAAAAGAGTGATCGCAGATCTACGTCTGTGACTCGCGGGCAAAGAGTCGCCAAGGTTGGACGCCATCTTGGATCAGACCAGGCCACGATGGCGCAGCGGTAGAGTTGCTGCCTTACAGCACTTGCAGCGCCGGAGACCAGGGTGTGATCCACGACTACGGGTGCTGGTCTGTACGGAGTTTGTACGTTCTCCCCGCGTGGGTTTTCTCCGAGATCTTCGGTTTCCTCCCGCACTCAAAAGACGTGCAGGTTTGCAGGTTAATTGGCTTGGTGTAAGTGTAAATTGTCCCGAGTGTGTGTAGGATAGTGTTAGTGTGCGGAGATCGATAGTCTGTGCGGACTCGGTGGGTCGAAGGGCCTGTTTCCGCGCTGTATCTCTAAACCCAACTAAACTAAACCTTGCACATCTTCCATGTGGGCTTCTCCTGGGTGCTCCAGTTCCCACCCACAACCCAAAGACATGCAGGATGATAGTTTAACTGGCTGCTATAAATCCCCCATATTGTGTAGGTAAATGGTAGAATCTTAGGAGTGAGGGATCACAATAAAATCAACATAAATTGGTGCTTGGTGGCCAGTACAACTTGTTAGACCAAAGGCCCTATATCTGTGCTGTGTATTTCGATGACTATATCTCACCACAAGCTGCGATACTGTACAAGCTGATCCAATGTGATAACATGGGGGATGTATTTCAACAGTTCCAGAACATATCACAAAGAAATTCAGGTTGAAAGATAGATTCTCCATGATGGCAGGTTAACATTTAGCCCAGAATCGCTGCTCTATATTTACTGATGTGTCTGAGTGTGTTTTGGTGATTGCCTTTCTGCTGGCACCCGCCTCAGGTGAAAACTGAATAAATTCTTTCACAGAATGGAAATGTATCTAGTGTTTCTAAATAAACATTACGCCTCTCCACAAATCTCCAGTGCCGAGAATCTTGCTCAAGAAAAGGTTTTTGTCAAAGCACTGTTGAGGAAGATCCTTTAAACCAAGAATCAGAAAATACTTCATAACCAACACTTGAGAATGTGTATATATGTATATTGAAAGAAAGAACTGCAGATGCTGGTTGAAATTGAAGATAGACACAAAATGCTGGTCTAACTCAGCGGGTCAGGCAGCATCTCTGGAGAGAAGGAATGGGTGACGTTTCGGGTCTGAAGAAGGGTCTCGACCCGAAACGTCACCCATTCCTTCTCTCCAGAGATGCTGCCTGTCCCGCTGAGTTACTACAGCATTTTGTGTCTACCTTATATGTATGTTGATTATATCTACCTATATCTACTATATACAGTGGCTTGCAAAAGTTTTCATACCCCTTGAACTTTTCCACATTTTGTCACGTTACAACCACAAACGTAAATGTATTTTATTGGGATTTTATGTGATAGACCAACACAAAGTGGTGCATAATTGTGAAGTGGAAGGAAAATGATACATGGTTTTCAAATTTTTTTACAAATAAAAAACTGAAAAGTGTGGCATGCAAAAGTATTCAGCCCCCCTGAGTCAATACTTTGTAGAACCACCTTACGCTGCAATTACAGCTGCAAGTCTTTTGGGGTATGTCTCTACCAGCTTTGCACATCTAGAGACTGACATTTTTGCCCATTCTTCTTTGCAAAATAGCTCAAGCTCAGTCAGATTGGATGGAGAGCGTCTGTGAACAGCAATTTTCAAGTCTTGCCAGAGATTCTCAATTGGATTTAGGTCTGGACTTTGACTGGGCCATTCTAACACATGAATATGCTTTGATCTAAACCATTCCATTGTAGCTCTGGCTGTATGTGTAGGGTCGTTGTCCTGCTGGAAGGTGAACCTCCGCCCCAGTCTCAAGTCTTTTGCAGACTCTAACAGGTTTTCTTCCAAGATTGCCCTGTATTTGGCTCCATCCATCTTCCCATCAACTCTGACCAGCTTCCCTGTCCCAGCTGAAGAAAAGCATTCCCACAGCATGATGCTGCCACCACCATGTTTCACAGTGGGGATGGTGTGTTCAGGGTGATGTGCAGTGTTAGGTTTCCGCCACACATAGCATTTTGCATTTAGGCCAAAAACTTCAATTTTGGTCTCATCTGACCAGAGCACCTTCCTCCACATGATTGCTGTGTCCCCCACATGGCTTGTGGCAAACTGCAAACGGGACTTCTTATGGCTTTTTTTCAACAATGGCTTTCTTCTTGCCACTCTTCCATAAAGGCCCGATTTGTGGAGTGCACGACTAATAGTTGTCCTGTGGACAGATTCTCCCACCTGAGCTGTGGATCTCTGCAGCTCCTCCAGAGTTACCATGCTCTGGCTGCTTCTCTGATCAATGCTCTCCTTGCTCGGCCTGTCAGTTTAGGTGGACGGCCATGTCTTGGTAGGTTTGCAGTTGTGCCATACTCTTTCCATTTTCGGATGATGGATTGAACAGTGCTCCGTGAGATGTTCAAAGCTTGGGATATTTGTTTATAACCTAACCCTGCTTTAAACTTCTCCACAACTTTATCCCTGACCTGTCTGGTGTGTTCCTTGGGCTTCATGATGCTGTTTGTTCACTAATATTCTCTAACAAACCTCTGAGGCCTTCACAGAACAGCTGTATTTATACTGAGATTAGATTACACACAAGTGGACTCTATTTATTAATTAGGTGACTTCTGAAGGCAATTGGTTGCACTGGATTTTATTTAGGGGTATCAGAGTAAAGGGGGCTGAATATTTTTGCACGCAACACTTTTCAGTTTTTTATGTGTAAAAAAATTTGAAAACCATGTATCATTTTCCTTCCACTTCACAATTATGCGCCACTTTGTGTTGGTCTATCACATAAAATCCCAATAAAATACATTTACGTTTGTGGTTGTAACGTGACAAAATGTGGAAAAGTTCAATACTTGTGGAATACTTTTGCAAGCCACTGTATATATATATATATATATAATCACACACACACCAACAAATGACCCCTCATAGGGAAAGGTTGAGCAGGCTGGGACTCTCTTCCTTGGAGCACAGGAGGATGAGGGGTAATCTTATAGAGGTATATAAAATCTTGAGAGTAATAGATTGGGTAGACGCACAATCTCACTCAGAGTAGGGGAATTGAGAACCAAAGGACATAGGTTTAAGGTGAGTAAGGACAAATTTAATGGGAATCTGAGGGGTGACGTTTTCACACAAAAGGGTGGTAGGTGTATGGAATGAACTGCCAGAGGAGGCAGTTGAGGCAAGTCCTATCGCAACATATAAGAACTATTTAGACAGGTTCATGGATAGGACGGGTTTGGAGGGATATGGGGCAAACGCAGGCAGGTGGGACTAGTGAAGATGGGACATGTTGGTCGTGGGCAAGTTGGGCCGAAGGGCCTGTTTCCATGCTGTATGACTCTGTTCCTATTAAATCTTTCCCCCCCCCCCCCCTTAAACCTACATCATTGGTAATCATTGTGAGGGGATGATTTTTGTGTGTAAATGATATTTTATTTTATGTCCAAGATGGCTGCCGGAGGGGAGAGTGGACGCCGGCGCGCTTTAGCAGCCGCTGCTCTCTCTTCCATATTGTGTTTTTGATTTCTGTTTTTGGATTGAATTCTCTCTTTAATTTGTGTACTCGTGATGTCTTTATTATTTATTTCATTCCGCTTACATGTTTCTACTATTTGTTAAACTTTGTAAGGTGTCCTTGAGACTTTTGAAAGGCGCCCATAAATACAATTTATTATTATTATTATTATTATTATTATTATCTGCATCTCCTTTGTGCATTGAAGCAAAACTTTGCAAGTAGCTGAAGATAGACTCAAAAAGCTGGAGTAACTCAGCGTGAAAACTGAATAAATTCTGGGGATGGGACTGGGGATGGGACTGGACTTTGCTGCCTCCCCCCACAGTGGGAACCATTGTGGGGGGATGTTTTTATGTTGTTAAATTCTTGGATGTAATCTTTATTTGTGTGCTGCATTGGCAAGTCAAATTTCACTGCACCACTTGGTGTATGTGACAATAAATGTTTATCTATCTATCTATCTATCTATCTATCACAGAATGGAAATGTATCTATTGTTTCTAAATAAACATTACGCCTCTCCACAAATCTCCAGTGCCGAGAATCTTGCTCAAGAAAAGGTTTTTGTCAAAGCACTGTTGAGGAAGATCCTTTAAACCAAGAATCAGAAAATACTTCCTAACCAACACTTGAGAATGTGTATATATGTATATTGAAAGAAAGAACTGCAGATGCTGGTTGAAATTGAAGATAGACACAAAATGCTGGACTAACTCAGCGGGTCAGGCAGCATCTCTGGAGAGAAGGAATGGGTGACGTTTCGGGTCTGAGGAAGGGTCTCGACCCGAAACGTCACCCATTCCTTCTCTCCATAGATGCTGCCTGTCCCGCTGAGTTACACCAGCTTTTTGAGTCTATCTTCGGTTTAAACCAGCATCTGCAGTTCCTTTCTAAACTTTGCAAGTCACCACTTACTTGTGGATAACTAAAAGTGAACAATCCGTCTGCTTTTATTCAACTTTTCAAAAGAATCTCAACCTATTCTTCATCTACTGTTGTGGAAAGTTGCTAACTGATGTTACATTTCTAACTGTCTGCTGATGAAACAATACAATCTGTTGAGCTATGCGCTGTCCTATGGTGGATTTGCTGGAACAAACTGCTGGAAGAACACAGGGGGTCAGGTATTGTAGCATCTGTGGTGGAAATGGACAGGCAATATTTCAGGTCGGGATCCTTCTTCAGATGCAACCTAAAGGGCCTGTCCCACTTTCACAACCTAATTCACGACCTCTGCCGAGTTTGCCCTTGACTCATACTCGCAGCATGGTCGTCACGAGGTCGTAGAAGATTGTAGGAGGTCGTAGGTACGTCGTAGCAGGCTGTGATGCATCAAGTAGGTCGGAGCGTTTTTTCTAGCCTGATGAAAAATGTCCACGAGTAAAAAAGGTCGTGACTTAGGTTGTGAAAGTGGGACAGGCCCTTTAAAGCCAAACGGCAGATAGCAAAACAACAATCGATGTTCCCAATTTTTTATTTCCACAGAATCCAGAATTAAGATTGCCATTTTCATTTAAATTTAAATTTGCTTTACATTTTCTGCTTCTGTAACTAGAGAATTGCTCGGTGTGTGCAAGTTAATTCTCAGTAGATTTGTTGCTTCTTTTCTGGTGGGTAGGAGTCGAGATAGGCAAAGTCCCGACACTGGGATTGCTGCTATAATGTCTGGAGAAGGGGTCTGGGGGTATAGGGTACGTCATCCTGCTGAGTTTCACTGTTTGTATCCGCTCATTATCATCTTCTCCACAGCCAACAATGGACCATTGTGGGCTCCACCTTTGCTTGACTGGCTGGTTTTGATTTGTTCTTTGAATAACATTCGTTCATTTGTTTTTGTACCCTTTCATATCTCTTGTTCCCCTCTCCCCCGACTCTCAGCCTGAAGAAGGATCTCGGACCGAAACGTCACCCATCCCTTCTCTCCAGAGACACTGCCTGTTACTCCAGCGTTTTGTGTCTATCATTTTGGGTGTGTACAGGTGATCTTTTAATGATTCCAGGTAAAAAGCATACACATGAATCCAATATATTTCCATTAGCTCTAAGACCTTTACATTCCGATCCAAATTGGCTCCGAACTATATCAACCTGGGGGCAACTGCAAGTAAGAATTTCATTGTTCTGTTTTGGGACATATGACAATAAAACACTCTTGGCTCATGAGATTATCACTGGCATTCAGTGCCCAACCTCACATTAGAAATAGTTTCAATGCCAGACAATAACATGGATGGAGCAAGAAAAGCTGTGTGCATCCCAGTGTGACACAGTTCATCAAGAGAGAGAAACAAATGTTTCAAATGCAGGGAAAATATATGAGTTATATTCACACAAGCAACTTTAATGAAGAAAAGGAACGTTTGGATTGATGGAATACAGAAATCACAAAGGATGACTATTTGGGGAAAAGCATTATGGGAGAAGTTTTAGATATAAAGGGTTGAGCAAATCAAAATCATTAAGACAGAATTATAATTAAACTGCACAAAAACAATCATATGAACATTCGCTGCAAGAAGGAATGCTCACAAAGTACAAAGGAACAACTTGCTTGCATGGGCGTTCCTGAATGCCAATAAGATTCCTGTTTTGCTCACTATTGGCTTTTGTTGACAGATTGCTGCTTGAATCAAACTGTGGAGACCAACTCTGCTCACCTACGCACCGGAAGGTCGGTGGTCGCGTTTACTCCCCTATGGTAGATATTTGGCAATTTTGCATCTGAGGGTCAGATAAAAACAAAGTAGATTCAGCTCCATGCTCAAATGAAATAAGAACTCCCTATCTTAACTTGAGGTGGCGAGTTCTCGCTGGCTGGCTACTTGACAGCGTTAAAGAGAAATTGCAGGATGGGCTCAAAGTCAATACTTTGAAATTGTCATGTTAATCATATCAGTGTTGAAACACAGATCCGCCAATTGATGATGGAACATATTTTTCACCTTCTATAAGGCTTGGGTTTATTAGCCACCATGTGCATTTGTGTTGATCAAGCCCATAGCTTCCCTTCATTCCTGCACATTCTCCACTGCTGTGCTGTGCTTACACAGCCCTTCATAGGTTCATTGTTCATAAGTTATAAGAGCAGAATTAGGCCATTCGGCCCATCAAGTCTACTCCGCCATTCAATCTATCCCTCTCTACCCCATTCTCCTGCCTTATCCCCATACCCCTGTGCGGTCGATTGCATTGGGCAACCTCACTCCATGATCTCCCCATGACCTCTCCATGAGGCAGAGTGGGCCAATCTGTCCTTCGGTAAAAACAAGGACACTGGTTTACAAAGAAGGACACAAAGTGTTGGAGTAACTTAGCGGGTCAGACAGCATCCCTGGAGAACATGGACGGCATGGTGGCGCAACGGTAGAGTCGCTGCCTCACAGCGACAGAGACGCGGGTTCGAGCCTGACTACGGGTGCTGGCTGTACAGAGTTTGTGGGTTGCTGGTCGGCATGGACTCTTTGGGCAGAAGGCCTGTTTCTGCGCTGTATCTCTAAACTAATGGAGTTGGGGCCTTTCTTTGGAGGGTCCTGACCTGAAATGTCATCTAACCACATTCTCCATGGATACTGTCTGACCCGCTGAGTAACTCCAGCACTTTGTGTCCTAACCTGTTGTCAGGTGGCAGAGCCAAGGTCCTTCACCATCAGCCTACCCAGATCCAGAGATACTTCAAACAGATTAAATGAATTTACATAATTTAAGAAAATTAAAAATAATAATTACAAAAACATCTTAATTGAAATGCATTGAACAATTGAAATATGGTTTTAGCAATAAATATAAAGAGAAAACATGCCAAATAATCAAGAAACTTACCTGAACTTACCTTTTAAAGGAATTGGTGATGACTTTCTTCAAATAGATATGTTGCCACTTCTTTGCCAACCATGCCTGATGTAAACTCAAGTGGCTGGGCCAATGTGCACTTCACCCATGAAAGCAGTCCAATCCAGCGCAACTGATCGGTCCCCTCATCTAGTGGTGGAGTGGGAAGTCAGTATGTATCTGACTTCCACGTCACTGGAGAGATGCTGAGCTCATTTGGACCAGTTGCACCTAAACTGGTCCCAGTATCCACAGAGGGGGGGGGGGGGTTTGTTCGAGCCACTATGGAGGAGTTAAACCAATTTGACGAGGAAAGAGAGGGCACAGTAGTGGTGTAGCAGGTGGGGAGATTGACTCAAATGTCAAGCATACATCAAACAATTTCTGGTGCCACAGTGTCCCAACGGTAGTTGCTGCCTTACAACGCCAGAGACTCGGGTTCGATCCTGACTACGGGTGCTGTCTGTACGGAGTTTGTACGTTCTCCCCGTGACCTGCGTAGGGTTTCCCCAGATGCTCCGGTTTCCTCCCACACTACAAAGACATACAGGTTTGTAGGCTAATTGGCGCGGTAACATTGTACATTGTCCCTAGTGTGTAGGATATTGTCAGTGAGCGGGGATCGCTGGTGGGCGCAGGCTCGGTGGGCCTGTTTCGGGTTGTATCTCTAAACTAAACAGCTAAACTAAATTCCAGTGAGAGGAAGAGACAGAGGCAGATTCGGGAGTATGGAAGGACTGGTAGACATAATTGAATTTGCGTTAATTGAAGGAGCCTCAGAGGTAACTCAGACGAGCTTAGAACATGAATCAGCAAAGAGAATTATGATTTTATTGCAATCACAAAAGCGTGATTGAGGGAAGAGATGGTCTAGCAGCTTATTGTGGCATAAGAGTTTCAGATGTGACAGACAGGATTATAAAGAGGTAGGCGAGTTGCACTGATAAGGTAAAAACATGATGTTAATACATAGACAGGATATTCTGAAGGGATCATCTATGGATAGAACATAGAACATGGATAGAAGATAGGGCAATATACAACATTTGTATGTTGTCCTATCATGCAACGTAGGAGGGTTGCTGCATAGGTCTCACAATAGTCAGCAGGAATTGAAGGAACAGATATGTAAGCAAATCACAGAAAGGCATATGTGCAATATCGTGGGGAATTTTAACTTTGCTACTATTTACTAGAATTACCTTAGTGCAGGAGGCTTATGTAGGGTAGCATTTATTTTTAATGGCAAAATGTAGTATCAGTAGGGGAAGGTAAACAAAAGTGCAGGAGAAACTCAGCGGCTGCAGCAGCATCTATGGAGCGAAGAAAATAGGCAACGTTTCAGGCCGAAACGCTTCTTCAGACTGATGTAGGGTGGGGGGGGGGGCGGGGAGAAGAAATGAGAAAGGAAGAGGAGGAGCCCGAGGGCTGAGGGAGAGCTTAGAAGGGGAGGAGGCAGCAAGGGCTACCGGAAATTGGAGAAGTCAATGTTTATGCCGCTAGGGTGCAAACTGCCCAAGTGGAATATGAGGTGCTGCTCCTCCAATTTCCGGTGGTGCTCACTCTGGCCATGGAGGAGGCCCAGGACAGAAAGGTCGGATTCGGAATGGGAGGGGCAGTTGAAGTGCTGAGCCACCGGGAGATCAGGTTGGTTAATGCGGACCGAGTGGAGGTGTTCGGCGAAACGATCGCCAAGCCTACGCTTGGTGTCACCGATGTAGATCAGCTGACATCTAGAGCAGCGGATGCAATAGATGAGGTTGGAGGAGGTGCAGGTGAACCTCTGCCGCACCTGAAATGAATGCTTGGGTCCTTGAATGGAGTCGAGGGGGGAAGGTAAAGCGACAAGTGTAGTATCAGTAGGGGAATACTGAAAGGACTAGTTAGTGACTGCACCATTCCCAAAGTATTCAAAGATAAGAGTAGGAAGAAGAGTCTTGACCCAAAACGTCACTCATTCCTTCTCTCCAGAGACGTTGCCTGTCCCAGGTACACAATAATGCTGGAGAAACTCAGCGGGTGCAGCAGCATCTATGGAGTGAAGGAAATAGGCAACGTTTCAGGCCATAACCCTTCTTCAGACTGAAGAAGGGTTTCGGCCCAAAACGTTGCCTATTTCGTTCGCTCCATAGATGCTGCTGCACCCGCTGAGTTTCTCCAGCATTTTTGTGTACCTGGGATTTTCCAGCATCTGCAGTTCCTTCTTAAACAACATGTTGCCTGTCCCACTGAGTTAATCCCACATTTTGTGTCTATCTTCGGTCTTGGCATTATGTTCGGCACCGAGACTGTGGGCCGAAGTGCCTGTTCTTATCCTATACTGTTCCATGTTTCCATGTCCTATTCCCCCACTGATACTTTCTCACTTTGCACAGTTTTATTTCTTAAGATGGGGTGGGAGATTGCAACCTTCACGTGGTCCACCCTGTTTCGACGAACGCAATCAACCTGGCGTGCACAAACAGAAGATCAAACAGAACAAGTTGTCTTACAACTTTAGGCTGTGCACGCCATACGCACCAAGATGAAGAAGATTTCTTCAGATAGGGTTGAATACAGCTCTCTCCCTGGTGGCACTATCTACATGACTCTAAAGGCTCTAAGTCTCTATGTAGAGAGTTCTATTAGGAAAGCGATTGTACTTTGATTGTACTCATAGTTAGCTTGGAAATGAAACTAAGGCAGGCAGTGAAAATATCGGTGGGGAAATACTTTAGGAACAGTAGAACCACGATTCTATTAATCTCAAGTTAGTTATGGAAAGGGATAATGAAGTTAAGGGCCTAAATTGGGGGAATGCTGATTTCAAGAGCGAAGTCAGGACCTGGTGATAGTAAATAATACCTGATATGTGGTAGTCCTTTAAATGTGAGTTCAGGGCCAGCAGGTTCCCAATACGGTGAAAGGGAAAGGTAAAGATCAGGGAAACTTGGAAAAGGATATAGAACATACAACAAAGAACATAGAAAAGTTCAAGAAAGGAACAGGCCCTTCGGCCCATAATGCCTGCACTGAACATGATGCCAAGCTAAACTAATTTCATCTATCAAAGATGGACACAGAAAGCTGGAGTAACTCAGCGGGTAAAACGGTTCCTCTGGAGAAAAGGAGGAGGTTCCGTTTTGGGTCGAGAACCTTCTTCAGATTGAGAGCCATTGTTTGCTGTGGACTAGGTAAAAACAGACAATGAGACTCAACAAGACAACTTTGAAGCTAGTACGACTTGGGTGAGGGAGGGATGGAGAGAGAAGGGATGTAAGGTTTACTTGAAGTTAAATAAATTAATATTCACACCGCTGGGCTGTAAGCTGCCCAAGCGAAATTTGAGATGCTGTTCCTCCAATTTGCATTTGGCCTCACTCTGACAATGGAGGAGGCCCAGGACTGAAAGGTCAGTGTGGGAATGGGAAGTGGATCTATCTTCGGTTTAAAGCAGCATCTGCAGTTCCTTCCCACACACAATTTAATCTACCTGCATATATCTATGTACCTATTTAAAACCATTTTAAATGCCACTCTCATATCTGCCTCCATCACCACACCTGGCAGCATGTTCCAGGTGCTGTAATTAAATGTTTTAAAGGCTATTAGAAATTTGATCAGGAGAGAAAACGAAGCATATGACAGGCATAGGCAACTGCATTTGAGTGAGTCCATTGAAGGGAGCAGGAGAGAAGATATGAAAGGAAGATATGAAAGGCATATGAAGGGAGCAGGAGAGAAGATATGAAAGGAATCAGGAGGGGAAAATTGGCCCCCATGAAATATCCTTGTGTAGCGGCATCTAGTGGTGGGATGGGGAGGTCAGAACCCTCATCATTGGTCGGTTCCATCACGTGACCGCGGGGGTTCGCTCACGAGCTTTTTTAGGTTGTGTTAGCGTGCCTCCTAGTAACTGGAGCTATTATTGTTAGTTCAGTCAGACACGCGAACTTCACGAGTTTTGTTTCGTTTTTATTAAGAATAAAAATCACTATGCTCAACCTGTCTGGACCTCGCTACATTGGTGACCCCGTCGATACGAAAGTTTTTCGGATTTCTTCTCGACATGAACGCTGCCGAGAACCTCGGCGCCCTGTCCGCTCAGCAGAACGCGGTTGCACTGAAACTGCCCGTTTTCTGTCAACCTGTCTGGCCTAGCTACACTTGGCAACTAAGATTGAGGAGAAACACAGGATATTCTACAAGTATATCAGGAGCACGATGAAAAGAGTAATATTTGGGATGATAGGGAAAATCCGTGAGTGGAGTTAGAGGATGTGGGTGAGGTCTTAAATGGATACCTCTCATCTGTGTCGAAAGGAACTGTAGGATCCTGCCTTAAACCGAAGATAGATACAAAAGCTGGAGTTACTCAGCGGGCAGGCTGCATCTCTGGAGAGAAGGAATGGGTGACGTTTCGGATCGAGACCCTTCTTCAGATTGTCGTCGTCGTGGCTATCCCTCGAGGTCGAGGATGATGGTCTACGTTCTGTTGTTTTTATGGACTCTCAGGTGGTTTATGAGTCCAATCCTGGTTTTGCAGCTCACAGAATGAAGACGCCTGTGCGTGTGTGTGTTTAACGTGTACTTGATGTTGTACTCCAAGAAGCACACGGTCCTTCACAAATCAATCAACTCATTCCAATGGCAAGGGAACCAAGACGATTGGAGCTGATAGATCTGTTGCAGCCTTCATCCGCCTTCACAGCCATTGAGTTCAAGATAACTTCATCCGCCTGGTCCACCGTTGAGGTCTTGTAGGTTGGATCGTTGGACCCTTATCCTCGACCTTACCACCATGGGTGTCCCTACCAGAAGCTGGTGCTTCCGACGGCATAGCTCTCGGAATCATGGGGTCACGCGAGCCTCTTCACCACGACAAGGTCAATGATCCGAAGAGGCCTTCTTCAGATTGAGAGCCAGGGTAAAGGGAAAGGAGAGATATGGACGATGAAATAGATATAGAACAAATGAAGGAAAGATATATGCATAAAAGTAATGATAATCAAGGAAACAGGCCATCTGTTGGCTGTGGGCTTGGTGATAATGAGTTATATCTCTCAATTGTATTCACCAAGGAGAAGGGTGGAAGATAGTGTGTTTACAGAAAGATACGGTGATAATCTGGAGTGTGCAAGAATGAATAAGGTGGAGGTTTAGATGTCTTGAAATGCATAAGGTAAGATAAATCCCAGGGCTTGATGAGGTCTATTTCAGGAGCTATGGGAAGCAAGGAAGGAGATAGCCCAGATGGAAATGTTCACATCTTCATTAGCCCCAGGCAAGGTATCAGAACATTGGAAGATAGCTAATGTTGTTCCGCTACTCAAGAAAGGTGGCAGTGATAAGCTAGATTGCTGAGTCGGATGTCAACGTTAGGGAGATTAATAAAGAGAATTCTCAGGCACAGCATGTATCTATGCTTGGAAAGGCAGGGCTGATCAAGTGTAGGGTGGGAGAAGGAGATGAGGAGGAATTTCTTTATTCAGAGTGTGGTGAATCTGCGGAATTCATCCCCATGGACGGATGAGGAGGCCGTCAGTGGTTAGTTTTAAAGGGAAGATTGACGGAATCTTCATTAACAAAGGGTGTCAAAGGTTAAGGGGAGAAGGCAGGAGAATGGAGTTGAGAGGGAAAGACAGATCAGCCATGATTGAATGGCGGTGTAGACTGGCCTAGACAGGCCAAATGGCCTAATTCTGCTCCCATGACTTACGAACATGAACTTATAAAAGAACGTAGGGTTCTTGGTTTATATCCACGTAGGATTAACCACACAACTCAGTTTCACAAGTTTACATGAATGCAATCATCTACGTCCGACCTGCGAGACTACGAGCTAACAGCAATCAAAAATTCACACAACTGACGACCCATTGTACATAAGAAGCTTGTTCTATACAATTAAATGTTTAACCACTAGATATAAGATACATACATGAGCGAGAAGGCAGAATCATTGGGTCAATTGTTGCTGCTGCTTTAACTTTCCTTTGCATCCAACTTAAGTAGCAGCGATAGAAAACGTAAGAAATGAGGATAAACCACAATATGGACAATGTAACCTAAACAAAAATAAAGGTATGTTACTTAGTTAAAGCCACACAAATAAGAGGGAAAGGCATTACTTAATTACTTAATGCCACGCCCATTCACTTCAGGATATTGTAAAAGCAATGAAATAACAAAGTTTGTGCAGAATTTGATTTTGCTTATGAACCCCATTCCCATCGAAATACATTCCCATCGACGGAATCCCGCCAGGCCGCACCTGTGGACTGGGAACTCGGCCGGAGGCCTTTATCGAGGCGCCGCAGTCTTAATGCCTCCCGGATTGCGGCGTGGAAGCCCGGGCCGGGGTCTCGCAGGTCGGACGGACGGAGGAGCTGGGCCTCGCGGGGTCAGAGGAGCGGCCCATAAAGCCCGCGGCTGGGGCCCGGGTCGGCATCACGGAGGCGTGAAGTGGGGCGTCGGCAGTGGTGAGGTCTCGGCGGCGGCAGCGGTGAAGCCTCGCGACGATGGAGCCTCGGCTGTGGTGACGCCTCGCAGTCAATGAGAGCGTGGAGGACCGTCGTGAGGGAGGGGGAGGGGGAGGGGAGGAACAATGGACAATTGGGGAGGGAGAACTAAGGACAATGGGGACCCGGTGCGGGGAACCGTTGGGGGGGGGGGGGGGCTGAAAACAAAACGAGGAGCTGGCGTGCTTTGTAACTTTGTCAGCGCCGTAGTGGGCCGCTATTTGTATACATTGGGTATGCAAGCAAAGTCTCAGGTGACATTAAAGTATTTCATTCCCTGAAACCTCGGTGCTGTTCAAACTTAGAATCTGGAACATAGAACGTTACAGCACAGGAGCCGGCCCTTTGGTCCACAGAGTACACAGTAAACACAATGCCAAGATAAACTAAATGGAACCAGGGGTCACAGTGTAAGAATAAGGGGCCGGCCATTTAGGACTGAGATGAGGAAAAACTTTTTCACCCAGAGAGTTGTGAATCTGTGGGATTCTCTGCCACAGAAGGCAGTGGAGGCCAATTCACTAGATGTTTTCAAGAAAGAGTTAGATTTAGCTCTTAGGGCAAAAGGAATCAATGGATGGGAAGAAAGCAGGAACGGGGTACTGATTCTGGATGATCAGCCATGAGCATATTGAATAGTGGTGCTGGACTCCTGCATCTATTTTCTATGTTTCTAAGAGTGTTGGAGATATGAGAAAGGTTCATTACTGGGGGGGGGGGGGGGGGGCAAGGAGTCCTTGCCACAGAAATAGGCATGGAGACGGAGGCAGAGTCAGCAGAATAAGAGCACAACATCACAACAGGCCTGGAACTTGTTGAGGCCTGGTGTAAAAGTGAGGCCACTGCTTAGGACAAACCGCTCAGCATTAGAGTAAGGAAGTTCGGAGGGGGTGGTGAAAACATGGCCGGAGTTGCAGCAAGGTCTTGTAAACATCAATAAATATTATTTAAAAATCTAAATTTACAAGCAGCAAGAGATTTAGAAAATCTTGATAAGATTATAAAGAATATTAAGTTATTTGTCTATCTGAAATCTCAATCTGAGGCCCTTGCACCAGTTCCTTTTGACTCGGTCAAAGGAGAATTTTCCATGTATTTCCCCGCATGGCACAGAATTTTCAGATGAGTGAGAAATGGAAGTTTAGGCAATAGACAATAGACACTAGGTGCAGGAGTAGGCCATTCAGCCCTTCGAGCCAGCACCGCCATTCATTGTGATCATGGCTTATCATCCCTAATCAGTAACCCGTTCCTGCCTTCTCCCCACATCCCCTGACTCCGCTAATAGACAATACACAATAGATGCAGGAATAGGCCATTCAGCCCTTCGAGCCAGGTTTAACACATTCAGCCAAATTCTTTCCTCCCAAGCTGAACACTATGAAGAATCTGCACAGGAGGATACCTTGCTGCCCAGCAGCAACCTTTTAGTTTAGTTTGGTTTAGAGATACAGTGCAGAAATAGCCTGTAAGACCCGCCAAATCCGTACCGACCAGCGATCCCCACACAACACTAGGGACAATTTTACAATCTTTACCAAGCCAATTAACTTATGTCTTTGGAGAGTGGGAGGAAACCAGAGCACCCAGAGAAAACCCACGCAGGTCCCGGGGAATGTATAAACCCCGTAAAGACAGCACCCGCAGTCAGGATCGAATCCGGTCTCTGGCGCTTACAGTAGATCTAGAATGATGTTCATAAATATACTTGTGCAGAAATCTCAAAGCTGCCAATAATTTATGGCAGTCACAAATTGTTTCATTGTTATTACCTGATAAAATCCCAAATAATTTTACTACGATGTTTAGTGTCTTTTTTAAGGCCATTCTAGGATTTAAGAGCTGAATTAAGCATAACCACTGAACAATGCAGTGACAATAATCTACTGTTATTATAGACAACAGTCAGATATTGCATATACACTTCTGCCTCACCGGTCAAAAATATTTCCAGCCTACACAAAGAAAGGATTTGTGAGGAGAAAGTTGGTTAGAATTTTAGGGCTTGTGGAAAGTGATCAACCTAAAACCTGGGGCGGCACACTAGTGCAGCGGTAGAGTTGCTGCCTTACACCGCTGGAGACCCAGGTTTGATCCTGACTACGGGTGCTGTCTGTACGGACTTTGTACATTCTTCCTGTGACCGCGTGGGTTTTCTCCGGGTGCTCTGGTTTCCTCCCACATTCCAAAGATGTACGGTGTGGAGGTTAATTGGCTTTCGTAAAATTGTAAATGGTCCCTAGTGTGTCGGATAGTGCTAGTGTACGGGGTGATCGCTGTTCGGCGCAGACTCTGTGCGCTGAAAGGCCTTTTAACACGCTGTATTTCTAAATTCTAAAGTCTTAAAGTCGCAAACTATGATTGTTTCTCTTTCCACATATAATGCATGGCCTGCTCAGCATGTTTTGGTATTTTCTGTTTAATTTCACTGTTTTATTAATATCTTGTACATTTTCACATATGAAATTTGAGTTAGAAGCCAAACACAAAAAGCTGAGTAACTCAGCGCGTCAGGCAGGTTCTCTGGAGAATACGAATAGGTGATGTTTCGGGTCGAGACCCTTCTTTGAATAGCCAACCAATAACATTTCTGCTACTTACCAGCATAAAGAGAAGTCCTCGATGAGGGTTGAGAGGTAAACCATGCAAATGTATTATAAACTCCAGTCTGTAGTCACAGTATGTACTTGTATCAATCCCCCTGCAATCACATTACAACCAGTTTGAATTTGCAACAGGCTTTGAGGTGTTCACTTTGATGATCGGTAACTCATGTAAATGTTATGCACTGAAAGAGCAATTATATCTCGAAATGTTCCAAGCCCTTTGCTGGAACCACCAGCAGAGAATGTTTGCAATCAGTACCAGCTAGTCAAATCAAAAATAAGATTACAGATACCAAATACTACAATAATGAAGTGGACCATATTTGAAACATCCAAGATAGACACAAAATGTTGGAGTAACTCAGCGGGACAGGCAGCATCTCTGGAGAGAACGAATGGGAGTAAGTTTCAGATCGAGACCCTTCTTCAGACTGAGAGGCAGGGGAGAGGGAAACGAGATATAGAAGGCTACAACGAGCATATAAGGTGTGAAAAAGACAGATCAAAGCAGATGATGTTCAAGGGAATGTAGAATGGCTCATTGTTGGCTTAGAGGAAGGTGACAATGAGGCACACAAAACAGTAACATTAATCAGGAGGACAGATAAATTAGCAGGAGTACTTGGGTAGGGGAGGACACAATATGTGTAGGAAGGAACTGTAGATGCTGGTTTAAACCGAAGATAGACACATAAAGTTGGAGTAACTCAGCGGGTCAGGCAGCATCTCTGGAGAGAAGGGTGGGGAAGGAGAGAGAGAAACATCCAATACAGGCAGCTTTCATCGTAGAAAAGAAATTAGTCAAAATGAGTTATTTAACGAACTGAATAACAAGAATGAAAGGAGAAAACACTGAAGGAATGGCAGATCTGACAAGAGCTTGAGTCAATCAGAGAAGCATTTCCAAGTTTTCAGATTTATTAGCGACAGTGTGTAAATAGTTGAGATGAAGGCAGCTGAGAAAATTAGTTCAACGAATCTTATAGAGAAAAACACCCTCTAGGGTATAAGAAACTGACAGGTGATGAAGATAGTTTTCACCATTAAGGTGATTATCTTCGCACAATCATATATAAAACACAATTATATTAATGAAGACAGACACAAAATGCTGGAGTAACTCAGTGGGACAGGCAGCATCTCTAGAGAGAAGGAATGGGTGACATTTTAGGTTGAGACCCTTCTTCAGACTTGGAAACAATTATTTCCTTACACAATTATATAATTATCTGTGTAGGAAGGAACTGCAGATGCTGGGTTACACCGAGGATATACACAAAATGCTGGAGTAACTCAACGGGTCAGGCAGCATCTCTGGAGAAAAGTAATAGGTGACGTTTCAGGTCGAGGCCCTTCTTCAGACTGAAGGTGGGTCTTGACCTGAAACGTCACCTATTCCTTTTCTCCAGAGAGCCTGGTTACTCCAGCATTTTTGAGTTTATATCAATACCTGTCATACTATCAAACTTGTCAGTTTATACAAGTTACCTCTTCCACTGAACTGAATATAAAATAATTTCCTTTTCTTTGTTTTCCACCATCACCTGGTTTTAAAGTTATCCTACATATCCGCAGACCATCCCATGAAATTGTGTTTTGTACCTGGATTTCTATCTTGCCTATTCCCAGTAACTCAAGCACAAACATTTGATAGTACCTTCGTAGAATGAACTTTTGTCCAAATGTATCTTATTTTCCATGCATATTCCTTTATCCGTTCCTATAATATTGGCATCTGTGATACAGCTGCCTTCTGCTTTGAAAGCCTCTTCACCCAACAAATTCCGGTAACTGCTTTACCATCCCCAACCATTTCTGTGGAAACCACTCTTTCCACAACTCCTTGGTTCACGCATCCATTCTCTTCCAAACCCCCCCTTGGCAGGTACAAGAGATGTAGCGCCTGTCCCTATACCTCCTTCCTCACATCCATCCAGGCACCCCAGCAGACGTTCCAGATAAGACATGAGCTTCACACACACTTCCTCTAACCTCTTCTACTGCATTCGCTGCTACTGATGTGGCTTCTTTTATCTCAGCAAGACCAAGTGTAGACCAGGCGACAATTTCACCGAACATCTGCTCAATTCCTCCAAGGCCTACTGGATCTGTTTAACTCCACATTTTAACTCCCTTTCCCATTCCCACACTGACCTTTCTGTCCTGGGCCTCCTTCATTGCCAGAGTGAGGCCATTCCCAAACTGGCAGAACATTATCTCATTTTCCACTTGGATAGCTTACAACCCAATAGTATCAATATTGATTTCTCCAATTTTAGGTAACCAACCTACTATGTTACTCCAGCAATGTGTCATCTACCAGTAAAATCACCTTTGTCAAAACATCACCTTAATTGATCAGCTAAAAGTATCACATTTCTTGAACAGTATGCCATTTCATTTCAAAGTAATTCTTAATTTCTTACCTATTAGATACCTCAATGACAAAAAAATATTCTGGCCCTTTAAGTCCTTGTGCTGGCACATCATTGCAAGGCGAATTCTTTTGGCAAATCCACCTAGACCAAAAATATATCACAAAGCTCAACAAGGTTCATTTTATATCCGATCACATTTACACTTGGTTCTAGAGTCAAGAGAGTCAAGAGAGTTGATTGTCATGTGTCCCAGATAAGGGCCTGTCCCACTTTCACGACCTCTGTCGAGTTTGCCCTTGACTGATACTCGCAGCATGGTCGTCACGAGGTCGTAGGAGGTCGTAGGTCGGTCATAGGTAGGTCGCGATGCTAGTCGTAGGTACTCGTGGCATCAAGTAGGTCGGGGCGTTTTTCTAGCCTGATGAAAAATGTCCACGAGTAAAAAAGGTCGTGAATTAGGTCGTGAAAATGGGACAGGCCCTAAAGGACAATGAAATTCTTGCTTGCTGCAGCACAACAGAGTATTGTAAGCATAAATACAGAACAGTTCAGTGTGTCTATATACCATAGACCATATATATACACATAAATAAACAGATAAAGTGCAATAGGCTGTTATAGTTCAGAGTTTGTTTGATGTCGTGTGAAGGCTGTGGGGAAGCCACAGACATCTCCTTTCACTAGAATATGATTCCTCCAAGTTTCTCCTACCCTCTGTTACCAGTTGGCCTATTGATAATGTTGATGGTCCCTTTGACGATATTAGGTTAGGTTTGTCAATTAGAAATGGTAAAATGACTCTGCAGAATGAACCATCTTAATTGCATGAGATGGTGGAGACAAAAAAATGGGAAGCATGATAGTCCAAGAGCTCTGCCATACTCATTAGATAAAATGTACATAACACTTGATTGTATAGTTCCCACCTTTTGATTAATATGAGTGTAGCGGCACCTGCTAGCGCACGCAGATATCGAACCCGGCGTTCGGAAGCCGCGGTCACATGACTCGGGAGGGGCTGTTAGTTCAGCGCTGACCACCGATGTGGCCAGACGTGTCTGTTAAACCTGTATGCTGCAACTTGAGCTTTCGAATAAAGTATTGTTGAAAACTCCAGGAGTCGTTTATCAGACCACTAAAAGAGCCTATATATATATGGAAGACATGTAATATGCTTGCCATGAATCATACCAACCATGATAGATGGAAAAAACATGAACATCCAAGACTCTCACCTGATGGCGGATGTGCAGGAGTGGGCGCCGGTTGTGCGGGCTGCCTGCCTGCAGTCCGTCCTCTAACCCTTTTTTGTTTATTATTTTGTCTATTTTTATTTGGAGGTCTATTCTTTCTCTGTGGGGGGGTGGGGAAACTGTTTCAACTCCAGTCCTACCTGGTCGGAGATGCGGTTTTCCTCCGAATCGCATCTTCGCTCTCCCCATGCGGCCTTCCATCGGGCTGGAGCGGCGTTTCCTGCCGGGGACCACAGCTTCGGCGGCGCAGCGCTGGGACACCAACACGGAGCGGGCGATGCCTTGCCGGGTCGCCGCTCCGGAGTGCTGTGACCGCCGACCACCAACATCGAGCAGCCGCGGGCTGCAGTCTGAGGGCATCCCGCCGCGGGCGGGCGGCGCTGGATCGAAAACACCGCGGAGTCAGAGTCGAAGCTCCAACCGGCGCGGCCTGAAGACTACGGGCGTCACAGTCTCCGGGGAGGGAGCGGCCCCTCCAGACACTTCCAAGGCCGCTGAGGACTTTCAACCCGATGCTGGTGTTCCAGCTTCCCGGCGGGTGGGTCTACAACATCGGGCTGCCGTTGCGGCGACTGGCTGCGGAGCCCTCGGACTGGCCCCGATCTCGGGTGGACTGGGAGGAGGACTGGACATTTTGGTGCCTTTCCCTCACAGTGGAGAGTGTCGACTCTGCTGTGGCGGGATGTTCGTGTTGAATCTCTAAATAGTGTGTCGTGTCTTTTTTATTCTACCTTTTTATTTTTATTTATATGGTTAATTGTCTGTGAAGCACTTTGGTTTCAGTAATCTGATTGAAAGGCGCTATATAAATAAACTTACTTTACTTTACTTTACTACTGAGAGAAGTATAGAAAATGGACAGGTTGTGATAACAATCAGTTGTGGCGGTTCCTGGGAAGAAGGCTACTCTCTGGTTCACCCCCCCTCGGCACTTAATGGACTGGTCCGGGGGCGGGGGCCAGCTACGAGTATAAGAGCAGGGGCAGTCGGAGCCAAAGATACTAGAGGAGCCTCTAGTATCTTTGGTCGGAGCGGCACTGAAGCAGAGAGTAGTGAGCTGTACTAATTAAAGCCTTTACAGAATTCACCTGGCTCCTGGCCTTCATTCCGGGCTTTCCACACAACCGCTACTCAGTGTATAATATCAATACAAATATTTTATATATGAAAGAGGAAATTTCTTGCATTGGAGAATGGGAAATGGACAGAATCCTTTAGAACTTTTCCCAGTTTATATATGAAAGAGAAAATGTTTACGTTAAAAAATACAGTATGGAAACAGGCCCTTCTTCTCACGAAGTCGGTAGCAACCATCGATCATCCATTTGTGCTAGCTCTATGTAATCCCACTTTCTCATCCACTCACTACGCAGGGACAATTGTTACAGTGGGCCATTAACAGGTTTTGGGGTGTGGGAGGAAGCCAGAGCACCTGGAGGAAATCCACACGGTCACAGGGAGAACGTGCAAACACCACCACACAGACAGCACCCGAGTTCAGGATCAAACACAGGTCTCTGGTACTGTGAGGCAGCAGCTCTACCCGCTGCACCGCGTTCCCAGCAAGTTCTTTCTCAGTTGTAGGAGCATTCCGATAAGTCCTACGTACCCTGTTATTTTGCAGGGTAAGTAGCGTAAGACTGTAACGACCAGGTTCAGGAACAGCTACTTCCCCACAGCCATCAGGCTATTAAACCTGGCTCGGACATAACACTGAACTTTACTAGCCAATACTGTTATTTGCACTTTATCAGTATATTGACCATTGTGTATATATTTATAGAATGCCTTGTAGTAAATGCCTACTATGTTCTGTTGTGCTCAAGCAAAGCAAGAATTTCATTGTCCTACCAGGGACACATGACAATAAACTCACTTGACTTGACTTGACTTGATTTTCCTTTGGAGATAGGGTGCGGAAACAGGCCCTTCAGCCCACTGAGTCCATGCCAACCAACAATCACCCCGTTCACCAATACTATTCTACACTCTTGAGACAATTTACAATTTTACCGAAGGCAATTAACTTCCCCCCGCCTGCATAAAGAAGGAAGGAAGCGATGTCGCCTTGACATGGAACTTGACAGTCGCCAGCAGTCGCCTGAAAAATCGCCTAAGTGCGACAGGCCAATTAAGTGGACAAATGTGAAATGTAGGAGAACCAGTTGATATTCAAGTCAAGAGTGTTTTATTGTCATATGTTCCCAGATAGAACAATGAAATTCTTACTTGCAGCAGCACAACACAATATGTAAACATAGTACACTGTAAACAGTATAATAAACGAGAACAAAAAAGTTTGGTAGCTGTATATATACACATACTCATATGTACATATCTAAACAGATCATATATCTATATATCTTAAACATATAAGTGTGTGTGTATGTGTGTATATATTTATATATATATATTTGTGTGTATATATTTATATATATATATTTGTGTGTATATATTTATATATATATATCGTATATATATATCGTATATATATCATATATATGTGTGTAGGTGTGTATATACATATATATATATATATATATATATTTTAATGTGTACATGTGTGTACGTGTGTGTGTGTGCGTGTGTATACACAAATAATAGTGCAATAATAACAGTAACAGTCTCTGTAGTTCCAAGCTTATTTAAGGTTGCACTAGCCACTAGCCCCACTCACCGAATTCCAAAGGTATCACTTCGGAAAATAAGGAAGCCTTGGCCTGTATAATATTCAACACCTGGCTTTTCTTCTGCAGTTGTCCATATTGATGTGTATCGTTTCCTGGCAAAGTAAAAAATGAATTAATCTTGTCCACACACATCATACAGGTTCATGAAGTACTTTTTATTCCGTGTGGGTGTGGGGTGGCTTGTTTATCTGAATACAATTGGGTGGCACGGCAGCGCCGCGGTAGAGTTGCTGCCTTACAGCGCTTGCAGCGCCGGAGACCCGGGTCCGATCCCGACTACGGGTGCTGTCTGTACGGAGTTTGTATGTTCTCCCCGTGATCTGCGTGGGTTTTCTCCAAGATCTTTGGTTTCCTCCCAGGTACAGGTATGTAGGTTAATTGGCTCGGTGTATGTGTAAATTGTCCCTAGTGGGTGTAGGATAGTGTTAATGTGCGGGGATCACTGGTCAGAGCGTATTCGGTGGGCTGAAGGGCCTGTTTCCGCGCTGTATCTCTAAACTAAACTAAATTGCAGGAGTGTACATGTTTTAAGGAAATTATGTATTGTACATATTGGAAATGTTCTTATATATAGTACTAGACTAAGTGGGACCCGTTGGGTCCCATGTTCACACGGGAGGGCTGGTCCCCCAATGCAATATTCCACCTCTCCACCAATTCCAATATTGGTGGCCAGTGGGGGGGGGGGGAGGGGGGGGCACTTTCTGGAGCGCTAGTATGGGTATTGTGGGCTGAAGGGATTGGTTTCCAGAGGGCTAGTATGGAAATTGTTGGCCAAATGGATTCTTGGGTTGGCAGCTCAGTCACTCAAGCCTGATGTGCTGGCAGCTCACTCACGGCTGGTGGGCTGGCAGTTGACTCACGGCTATTCCTTGAAATTCCATTTCAAGCAGGGTGCAAGGCCACCGAATTCAAGTGCAGTTTCATGCCACTTCAAGCAGGGTGCAGGGCCACCGCTCAGGTGCGGTTTCATGCCACTTCAAGCAGGGTGCTGGGCCACCGAACGCTAGTGCGGTTTCATGCCACTTCATGCAGGGTGCAAGGCCACCACCAACAACCATTTGCAGTGCAGCATTTCAAAGCAACCCCCACCAACAACCATTCGCAGTGCAGCATTTCAAAGCATCTCCCACCAACAACCATTTGCAGTGCAGCATTTCAAAGCAACCCCCACCAACAAACATTCGCAGTGCAGCATTTCAAACCAACCCCCACCAACAACCATTTGCAGTGCAGCATTTCAAAGCCACCAACAACCATTTGCAGTACAGCATTTCAAAGCCACCAACAACCATTTGCAGTGCAGCATTTCAAAGCAACCAACAACCATTTGCAGTGCAGCATTTCAAAGCAACCACCACCAACAACCATTTACAGCGCAGCGTTTCAAAGCAACCACCACCACCAACAACCATTTGCAGTGCAGCATTTCAAAGCAACCATATTTTCATTTTCAAACCACATTAAGGGTACTCACAGTAGAGTAGACATGTGTTCAGTGTTATTCACAGCTCCGAGAGAGGTGACCCTCTCGCTTCCTCCATCTTGCAGAGACTGACTGAGGCACAACACTTCCGGGTTTTATAGTCCCTCCCCCTTCCCACCAGCAGGGGCAGCAGAGAGAATCTCAACATTTTTAAAACATTAATAACTCTTTTATTTTTCATCGATGGGAAAAATCCTCTTGTCCTGCGCAGCGGAGGGGGACTCTGAGTAAGA
>JAXLNO010005681.1:0-27127 GCA_038087875.1 Malacoraja senta | reverse complement strand
TAAGTAAGGCTAAAATAGCTGAAGTTACTGGTTGAACGATGCATATAAACAGTGGGGTGCCATAAAATACTGAACCATCACAAGCTTAAGCACAATGACAGTAGAGCAGAATCACAACCAATTAATAGGCTGTTCAGAAAATGCATTTTGCAGTTTCTAAAAAGCAACATGGCACCTCAATGAATACAACTTTTTATGGACTTTTGTGATACACCATTAAATGTTAATTACTGAAGATTTTGTCCTCTGAAGGACATGAGCACCTTCCACCAAAACTAAAAGGGCAGCTCAGTGGCACAACGGTAGAGTTGCCGCCTTACAGCACCAGAGACTGGTGCTGATAGTTCGATGCTGACTATGGGTGCAGCTTGTATAGAGTTTGTACATTCTCCCTGTGACCTGTGTACATTTTCTCCGGGTTCCCCGGCTTCCTCTCCCGCATATAGGTCTGTAGGTTAATTGGCTGTAAATTGTAAATTGTCCCAAGTGTATAGAATAGTGCTAATGTATGGGGTGATCACTGGTTAGCATGGACCCGGTGAACCAAAGGACGAGTTTCCATGTTATACCTCTGAAGATTAAAGTCTAAAGTCTTTGCTTATGAGAGATCTGTTCAGAATTCCAATAATAGTGAGGAAGAAGCTCTTCCTGAATATGCTGGTACATGCTTTCAAGCTTTTGTATCTTATGCCTGATGTGAGAGGGGAGAAGAGGGAATGACTGGGATGTGGGATGTTTGTGGTCCTTGATTATGTAAGTTGCTTTCCTGGATGGAGTCTTGAGGGGGTGAGGAGTGTGGGGGGGGAGGATGGTGGGGGGAGGGGGGGTAGAGGCTGTCTTGCATGGTGGCTTGGGCTGTATCCGCAACTATTTACAATTTCTTGCAGTTTTGGGCAGAGCAATTGTCAAACCAAGTTGTAATGAATCCCGATAGGATGCTTTCTATAATTCATCTGAGGAAATCGGACATGCCATTAGACATGCCAAATTTCCTATGTCTTCTGAGGAAGTAGGGGTATTGGTGTACTTTCTTGGGCAATGTGGTTGGACAAGCACAATTTGATGATGTTGATATTTACATTAAGGACTTGATTTTTTTGTGATATTTATGCCCATGTTTCAATTACTTAAAAATGGCAATTGATTTAAAAACAAATATCAGATTGCCCTGTTCATGATCAGTTATTGATAGGTTTCTGCCAATGCTGCATGTTACCAAATTCTAATTTGCTGCCTTCAATGTACGTTTATTTTGGGTTAAAGCAATTAGTTCAATATATCTGCTGGGTCAGGCAGCATCTCTGGAGAAAAAGGATGGGTGACGTTTCAGGTCAGATACCTTCTTCGCAATGTTCCAACTCGAAACACCACCCATACTTTTTCTCCAGACGTTGTGTCTATCTTCGGTATAAACCAACATCTGCAGTTCCTTCCTACAAACACATATATATATATATATATATATGTGTGCAGGTGTATATATTTTTTAGATACAGTACATATATATATGTGAAGACACAAAATGCTGGAGTAACTCAGCAGGACAGGCAGCATCTCCGGAGGGAAGGAATCGGTGAAGTTTTCAGGTCGAGACCCCTCTTCAAAAACACTACAACATTTTATTTGATCAAAGTAAAATCTATATCTAAATTACGAAAAGTCTGGTCCTGACCACTTCCTGTTGTTCTGTATATTGATTTTAGAAAAAACGCTGCCACTTACGGCTGTGTTTTTGCCATCTTACTCAGAGGCCCCCTCCGCTGCGCAGGACAAGATGATTTTTCCCATCGATGAAAAATAAAAGAGTTATTGTGTTTAAAAAATGTTGAAATTCTCTCTCCTGAAGGCCACGCCCCTTCCGGAGGGACTATAAAACCCAGAAGTGTGGAGGTGCCTCATTTCTCTGCAAGATGGGGAGTGAGAGGTCACAATTCTCAGTCTGAGCTGTGAATAACACTGAACACATGTCTACTAAACTGTGAGTGGTTTTACTGACCTGTCAGTGCCCTTAATGTGGTTAGAAAATATAGTTTGGAAATGCTAGAGCTGCGTTGCCTTTGGTTTGGAAATGCTAAAGCTGCCTTGCCTTTGGTTTGGAAATGCTAAAGCTGCCTTGCATTTGGTTTGGAAATGCTAAAGCTGCCTTGCCTAATTAAGGTTGCGTTGCCTAATTAAAGTTGCCATGCCTTATTAAAGTTGCCTTGCCTAATTAAAGTTGCCTTGCCTTCTATATAATTAAAAGTCTAATCTTGGCCACTTCCTGTTTAAGCTTTATATTGATTTTTGAAAAAACGCTACCACGTACGGCTGTGGTATTTTGCCATCTTACTCAGAGTACTCCTCAGCTCATCAGGTGCCGAGCATCTTTCCCATCGATGACAAATAAAAGAGTTATTAGTGTTTAAAAAATGTTGAGATTCTCTCTCCTGTCATTCACGCCATGAAGGCCACGCCCCATCTGGTGGGAGGGGGAGGGACTATAAAACCCAGAAGTGTGGGCGTGGCTCAGTCTCTGCAAGATGGAGGAAGGAGAGGTCACAACTCGCTGTCTTTAGTGGTCTTGCACCCTGCTTGAAATGTTATGAAACTGCACTTGAATTTGGTGGCCTTGCACCCTGCTTGAAGTGGTATGAAAGTGCACTTGAATTTTGGTGGCCTTGCACCCTGGTTGAAATGGAATTTCAAGGAATAGCCATGAGTCAACTGCCAGCCCACCAGCCGTGAGTGAGTGAGCTGCCAGCACAACAGGCTTGAGTGATTGAGCCGCCAGCCCAAGAATCCATTTGGCCCACAATGTCCATACTATCCCTCTGGAAACCAATCCCTTCAACCCACAACAACCATACTAGTGCTCCAGAAAGCGACCCCCCCACAGTCCACCAATATTGGAATTGGTGGAGAGGTGGAATATTGCGTTGGGGACCAGCCCTCCCGTGTAATGCTGGGACCCAACGGGTCCCACTTAGTCTATTATATATATATATATTTTACTTTGAACAAATAAAATCTGAGTGTCTGAAATGTACACACACACACACACACACACATGCGCGCAGGCGCACACACACACACATGCACGCAGGCACGCACACACACACACACACACACACACACACACACACGTACACACACATGTATTATGTATAAAAAACGTGTTCAATTTAGTTATACACCTGGAACTGTTTCTTAGTTTTGAATGATTTCTCACCACTTTCAGAAAATACTCCCAAAAGTAACTAAATCAATAAATCTCACTCAAGTTGAAGGCACCCAGCAATGTTACACAATCTTGTTTTGCATATCAAACATAGCACTGTGTCAGTCTGTCAACAAGAAGGCATCAAACTTAAGAACAGGATGTGTTATTTTTACTATAAAAAAATCTAAACATTGTTAAGAAACGTTAATATAAGAGATTATATTCCTATTTACAGTTTAAATGGATAAGGCAATTTGATTGTTCTCCCTGAATATTTTTCCATGGAGAAAGATAAACGGTAAGAGGTAAAACATTTCTGCCATATAATCCATAGAATTACATATTTTACTGCTGAACTATACCCCCTGTGGATAATTTGCAGGGTCTTGCAACCCATTTTGAACACAATGATTTACAGTCATGCAGTTCAGCAAATCTCTTTCATTGCTCCGGTTGATACAAAAAAATTCAGTGGTAGTTACCTGGTCTGTGGAATAAAATGGAAATCTGTGCTCAGTGTGCTTGGGACTACTTGACATTCTAATAAGTCATGGAGGATATTGAGCTATCAGATTTTATTTGTTCAAAGTAAATGGCAGAGAGGAAAAAGGACTGATTCAACAAGGAGCAAATTGGAAAATATAAGATGAACCCAGTGACCTCTCTGGTCATTATTCAGAGCAAATAACTCTGAATTGCATGATTCTTAATGCGTCTGGTGTGGGCTTGCATTAAAGAATTTAAATTGAAGGACAGATTCAGATGTCATTGGATGAAAAAAGTCATATACGACATTAGCAAAATAAATTATTTGACATATTTTTACCTCCTTTTATAATGACTGTTATTCAGCCTGAGTCAGAGGAAATGCGTTTTTTTTAAACATGTAATTGAAATGTTATGAGAGTTAATGATTTATGGTGATAGAAAAAATAATGGAGTATTTCTTTACAAAGTGATGACGGAAATGTCAGAACAACTTCAGGAATCAAATTGTCTATATATTTTCATGTTACTGAGTGTTATTTTATGCATCCATTTAGCAGTTTGATTAATCAAAACATTCCCCTTCAAATAAGAAAAAAACCCTACTATGAAGGAAAGATAAAAAAGCATGCTGAATTTTGTTAACATTCCCTAAACCAGCTATCCTGGCTTTGGCAGGGTCCTGGTTGAACCCAGAGAGATTTGTTTTAGATACGTATGCCATTTCTCCAGGGCTCTACCATTTGACTGTGGCTGATTTTGAAAGATCATGATAGTTTTTCATGGAGGATCATTGATCTGAAATATTAACTTTGTTTCTCTCTACATAAAGGCTATCTGATCTTTTGAGAATTTCCAGCGTTTTCTTTTTTTTTTTAAATGGTCCCTTCAGAGATAAATATTATATATTCAGTTTTTCAATAATCTTCATGGCCCAGTCATAATAGTTGGAGTAATATCCCTGTTAACAACCCTTCAGGTGTCAGGGTGCTTCACATGTGGAAATGTATTCTTTCTTTCTTAATCAAGGACTTTCAAATGTCGCGTTATATCGCAACAACCACATTCTATCCCCAGGAGTAGAATTTCTGACTGAAAACAGCCAGATTTTATATGGAAATAATATCAGCAATTGGAAAATTAGTGGCGATTTCTGTCTGTCTAGTCACTTTTCATGACTATTTTGAATAACCTCAGGAAATGCCTCCTAGCTTGCAAATAAAACTTAAATTAGCATAGCTTCCACTCTTTTGGTACTGCATTGTATAATTATGAGTGATTGTAAATGTGGCACTAGATGGTAAGAGAAAAAACAATTTAATCAATATATAGAAAAAAACGTGTTGGAAATGTATTTTTCTGCCATTTCTCTCCTGTCCTTTTAAAACCTCTTCTGTTGTCACTTTTTCCACCTCTCAGTCACTCAAGGTAAAAGTAGAGTCTATGTTTGCAGTTTACTCTGCTGCTGAAAATCATGTTCATCTATGTCAACAGAAATTATTTTTGAAAGCGTAATACACCACTTATCATGCAGGCTTTGAATAAATATCTAGTTACATTTGTAGAATCCAGTGTGCTGTTGTTATTTTCCAAACAATTTCTAATCCGATGAGTGTATTTCTTGGAAGGAAAATAGGACCAATGAAGGATTGTCAGATGAGCTCTGTATTCCCAGTAGCTCCACACTATAATCCATTAGGAAATGTATGGCAGGAGACAGGAATCTCTGAAAGTAAGAGATTATTAAGAAACACCAGTGTAGATATATCGTTAAACACCTACATGACACCTGTCAAGGTCACATCACGTGTCAGATTCTGCGCTTTGAGCACATTTCAGCTATCACTGCGGACATCAGCAATTGACGTCAATCAGCTGTGCATTGAGGCATAAAGCTAATGATAGCTGTTTAGTTTGCTTGTCCAAGCAATTTAATCTCCTTTAGCAACATGATAGAGCTATACAATTATACATAGGATTCTCAAAGGTTTTTTTGTGGTTATGAATTGCACCCCAGTCTCACTGTAAATCCTAAATCTTTTCAGTGTTTGTATATGAAATGAAGATGAGTCTATGCCCAACATTCTCTCTCATTTGCAGCTGCCTTGTACAGTGTTCACTGTACGAGTTCCTGAATTTCAAGATAACATGCTCTTTTCAGCATATGATTCACAAAAGCAACGTTTCTTGCCACTTAAGGCTATTTCCCTCAATCCCGTTTCAGGACATCTGTACAATATCCGAGTGTGCCAACAGCATCGAGAGAATTTAAAAAAGAAAATGTTCAGAACATTCCTAAATTCATAGGAGCAGAATTAGGCCATTTGACCCATCGAGTCTACTCCGCCATTCAATCATGGGTGATCTATCTTTTCCTCTGAAACCTACTCTCACCCTGCCTTCTCCCCATAGGCTTTGACACTCTTATTAATCAAGAATCTGTCAATCTCCGCTTTAAAAATACCCAACAACGGCATCTGTGGTCATGAATTTCACACATTCACCGCCCTCTGACTACATAAATCCCTTCTTATCTCCTTTCTAAAGGTACATCCTGTTATTCTAAACATGTGTGGAAAGTGTTCATGAACTATAAAAGGCAGTGAAAAAAACAAAGATAGTAAAATAAACATTTGTGTAAAACATAATTACAATACGTCCATGGTATTGCAAGATGTGGTCCATGGTATTCTGTTGCCAAAGTTAGATTAGCATTCTGCAGGTCGGTTCAAGTCCCTGATGTTTGTAGAGAAGCATATGTTCCTGAACCTGGTGATGTGGGACTTTGAAGAGTGGGAGTGCGAAGAGAGTTGGTGAAGATCCTTGATGATAAACACTACCTTCTTAAGGCAGTGACTAATGTAGATACTTTCAATGATGGGGTGGGATGTACCTCCGATGGACCAGGCTGAGTCCACCACTCTCAGCAGTCTCGTGCGTTCTTGTATTTTCTTTTCTTGCCATGTTATGATGAAGGGCCTCTGGCCTGTCACATTTACTCTGTTGCCGGCCAGAGACTCTTCATCAGAACAAGGTAAGAGAAAAAAATACAAAAATGCAAGAGGCTGCAGAGAGTGGTGAACTCACAGTAGCTGTGGACCTGCTGCATATAGAAACATAAAAAAACATAGAAATTAGGTGCAGGAGGAGGCCATTCGGCCCTTTGAGCCAGCACCACCATTCATTGTGATCATGGCTGATCGTCCTCAATCAATAACCCGTGCCTGCCTTCTCCCCATATCCCTTGATTCCACTAGCCCCTGGAGGTCTATCTAACTCTCTCTTAAATATATCCAGTGATTTGGCCTCCACTGCCCTCTGTGGCAGGGAATTCCACAAATTCACAACTCTCTGGGTGAAAACGTTTTTTTCTCACCTCAGTCTTAAATGGCCTCCCCTTTATTCTAAGACTGTGGCTCCTGGTTCTTGACTCGCCCAACATTTTTCCTGCATCTAGCTTGTCCAGTCCTTTTATAATTTTATATGTTTCTATAAGATTCCTCCTCATCCTTCTAATTTCCAGTGAATACAAGCCTAGTCTTTTCAATCTTTCCTCATAAGACAGTCCTGCCATCCCAAGGATCAATCTCGTGAACCTATGCTGCACTGCCTCAATCACACGGAAGTCCTTCCTCAAATTAGGAGACCAAAACTGTACACAATACTCCAGATGTGGTCTTACCAGAGCCCTATACAACTGCAGAAATGTGGTCTTACCAGAGCTCTAAGCAACTACAATTTCCAATTTTCCATGTATGATTTTTATTTTAGGGTTTTAACAATGTTTTTGATTTTATCAGGTAAAAAAAAAAACTGCTGACAGATGCTGTCTTAAATATTGAGCATATGACTGACATGCGGAAAAAGTGTTTCAGCAGCCTGGGTGAGTCTCAGAACACAATCTAAAAAGGGAGAAAGGAAAGAAGAAGAAGAAAGGAGGAAAAACAATAAAACTTTAACAAAGATCTGTCTTCCGGTCATTCATATCATTCATATTGTCCTAAAAATATCCACATCAATTTCCTTTTCTTTGTCATCACTCTGGAGTAAGCATTATTGGCAAAAGGACGAATAATACATGAGGTTTCACATTCTAAAGAATAGGCTGCATATCGCTGGATTTTTGTCACCTTTCCTTTGTGCATGTTCTTCTTGGGATCCTGGGTATCATTCAATCAACATGAGAATCTCCAAAAGAATGACCTGCCAATTACAATATTGCTGTGTCTGTCTAATTAACTGTTATATTTCAAATAGGGCAACACTATTAAACTTCTAAAAAATAACTAAAATGACTGAAACATGTTTTGTGGCATTCTCAAAGGTGCAACTGAATATGTCACTCTTTCTTACTTTCTCTTTCATAAGTTCATGTGTTAGGAGCAAAATTAGGTAATTCGGCCCAACAAGTCTGCTCTGCCATTCAATCATGGCTGATCTATCTTTCCCTCAACCCCATTATCCTGCCTTCTCCCCATAACCCCTAAATAACTTCTAATTACTCTCTCATATTTATTTTAACATTTCTTTTCTCTTTCCTTTTATTGTTCCTTCCCATTCCCTTTCTGTTCTTTCCTTCTTTATTTTATTTCTTTCTTGCATGTTTTCTGACTTTCTTTCTCTCCCCTTTCTTTTCCAGTTCTTTTCATTTTTCTTTTTTTCTTCTTTCGTTCTAATGCAGCTGCAGTTCTTTCAATGAGGTGACCAGTCTAGTGCTTGGATGGACGTTTCTACTACCCATCTGTGTTGGCTGAAGCTGCACAGCTCTGAGGTGCACCCCTGTCATTTTTAGCCTTTCATTATCTTGTCACCTTTCAGATTATAATAATCTTTTTGACAGGCTTCAGGTTTAGTGGTAATAACGTATCCCGAATGGCATATGTCAGAGATGAAGAGATGCAGAAAACTTCACTAAAAAAGAAGACAGCAACACTGATTGGAAAAGCAGACACTGATGCAAGGAGTTTCAGCTACAAAGGCGACTAGAAATCTATAAATTATTCGGATATAATGGGACATCAATAATGTATCCTATCTGAATATGATAAATGGAAACAACTAAAGGAAAAGTACAATGAAGGATCAAGCACAACACCAAACTTGCTCCATAAACCAGATTATATCTGATGAATAATATTTAGAAATATGATTTAACTCTCACAGTCTTAATATTGGCTTGTATCTACCTGAAATGCACAAATGCTTCTCATATTTGGTTCCTCTGGGAACCATAAAGCTTGTGGCAAATTGAAAGGAGAGACATTCTCTACCTGTGGTCAAAATTTGTTGGGAGTAACTGGCAATATTATATTAATATCAGTATTTTGAATTGCAACAGTGGATTTCTTGGTGTGAGGGATTCAGCAGTCTTCAGTCCAGCCATGCCATTGTATGAACTGAGCTGAAAACAGACCCTGACTCACTCAAGCTAAGCTATAATCATTGCAATATGCCAGATGGTATCATTGAGAGTAATCATGTTACCTAGTTTATGTGTCAGTCTTTAATTGTAGTGAAATCACAAGAATGTATTGTAGTCCAATTAGCAAGATTTTTTACAATAAAAATCAAAGTAGATTTTTTTCTAAATCAACAGTTTAAAGAAAGAAGAACTCGGTGATCATTAATACATCCAACAGAAAATATTAATTGTATTCTCTTTAGTGAAAGATTGAGGAACTTGCCACCAAATAGTGTAATTGAGATAAATGTCTGATGCAGTTAAAAGTCTGCTGAGATAACCATTTCCTCTTCCCCCATTATGTATTATGTTTACATATTCACATATTCTGTTGTGCTGCAGCAAGTAAGAATGTCATTGTCCCATCCGGGACATATGACAATAAAACACTTGACTTGAAAAATCATGGAATTATCTGTTGATAGAGTTGGATAATGCAAGTTCGGAGAAGGCAAGTCAAACACGTGAATACGATGGAATTGGATGGAATTGTCTGTTTATGTGCTTTAAACGGACATCATTTGAAAATCGAATTAACAAACAAAACGAAAAACAAATAAAATGGGATTGAATTTTCTCTGTGCACAACAACAACAAAAAGGTTTTTTTCTCTAAATGTTAAGATTCGCAATGGAAATTTGCAAGAAATGTTTGATTTCATTTTGCAACCAAGAATAATGCCCTCGACATCGCAAGATATAAACTCTACATTCAAAGAAATAGGGTGTGCCCTGGTCCCACATTTCTGTTATAGGAAGGAACTGCAGATGCTGGGTTATACCGAAGATAGACACAAAGTGCTGGATGAACTCAACCGGTCAGGCAGCATCTCTGGAGAAAATGAACAGGTGATGTTTCAAGTTAGAATCCATCATCAGACTGAGTGAGGGTAGATGGGGAGGAACACTGAAGGTAAGAAAATAATTCACATTTCTGTTGTTGGCCATTTTACATCCCTTTTCTTCTGGTGCATTATCCATCCAGGAATCAATCATAAAATAAATGGATTCTTCATTAAATGCAAAGCTCAGCTTAAAACTCCGCTGCAACCAGGTGGAGATCTTTTCTTTCTGAAAGAACATCAATCACTCTTTTTTAAAATAAGGTTAAAACCTTGATACAGGGGCACAGTAAAATTTATAATGGGCACATTTAGAAAAACAAATGTCTAGAAATTCATACCCAATTGATAGTTAACTGCTTTATGTGTACATGTCAGTCATTGACGTCAATGGAACATATTCTGGAGAACAAATGGCTAATGGCAGAATATGGTCTTACTGGGGATGAATTTCTGGACAAAAGAGTTTTACTGTAAGGTTTATGACTGTAAAGTAGAAATAGGGCTGAACGTATGCAAAAATAAGCAAATCTCTTGGATCGAGGGCACAGGAAAATGTTGGAGAACATTGTATCAAACCACGATATTGAACTTTAAAAAAATATATATTATTTAAAAAATATTAAAGGGAATAATGAAGAAATTCACTCATTAAAAATTACAAATGTAATGATTTAAGGTAGCCAAAAATGCTGGAGAAACTCAGCGGGTGAAGCAGCATCTATGTAGAGAAGGAATAGGCAATGTTTCGGGTCGAGACCCGTCTTCAGACTGATGTGGGGCTAGGGGGTGGGGGGGATGCAGGAAAAGGAAAGGAAGAGGCAGAGACAGTAGACTTTGTGGGAGAGCTGGGAAGGGGGAAGGGAAGAAGGGAGAAAGCAAGGACTATCTAAAATTAGAGGTCAATGTTCATACCGCTGGGGTGTAAACTACCTAAGCGAAATATGAGGTGCTGTTCATCCAATTTGCGCTGGGCCTCACTCTGGCAATGGAGGAGGCCCAGGATAGAAAGTTCAGATTGGGAATGGGAGGGAGAGTTGAAGTTGAGCAACCGGGAGATCAGGTTGGTTAATACGAACTGAGCGGAAGTGTTGAGTGAAGTGATCGCCGAGCCTGCGCTCTGTCTTGCCGATGTAGAGAAGTTGACACCTGGAACAGCGGATGCAGTAGATGAAGTTGGAGGAGGTGCAGGTGAACCTCTGCCTCACCTGGATAGACTGATTGGGTCCTTCGATGGAGTAGAGTGGGGAGGTAAAGCGCCAAGTGAAGCATTTCCTGCGGTTGCAAGGGAAAGTACCCGGGGAGGGGGTGGTTTGGGTAGGAAGGGACAAATTGACCAGGGAGTTACAGAGGGAATGATCTCTGCAGAAAGCAGAAAGGGGAGGAGATGGGAAAATTACAAAATCTCCCATATTGCAAGATTGCTATGCCAGACCAGGAATATTAAACCTGGAGTACTCACAGCTTATCTCTCAATTACTCAGCAGCATTGATTTTCTTTCTCTCCTTCTGTCCCTCTCTCCTTCTCTCTCTCCCTCCCATTCCCTCTCTCCCTCTTTCTCCCCCTCTCTCCCCTCTCTCCACCTCTCTCCCCCTCTCTCTCACTCCTTCTCTCCCTCCATCCTTTCCTCTCCCTTTCTCCCTCTCTCTCCCTCTTTCTCCCTCTCCCTCTCTCTTTCTCTCTCTCCCTTCCTATCTTTCAAAAAACAGGTAGGCAGAGGCTAAGCAGCCAAGTATTAGTGAGTGTAGAAAGGAGAATTGATGGATAGGGGTTGTTGACTGGGTTTTGGCTGGGAGGGGGTTAAGAGAATAGAACCATATTGCAGTGAATAACAAGGATCAAGTAAAAGCATTTACATTGCATAGTAACATGCTCAAATACATACCTATGGAATTGTCAGCATTTACATTTATTGAAAATGCTATAAAAATAATAAAAATAATACATTGACTGTCTAAATTATTAGCACAATAATTGCTTATGTCCAAATTGCACATCAAAATGATTTTGGCATTGAGACGTCCATTAGTGCATCTGTGATTTCACTTCTCCATCTGTGCCCAATAATTGGTGTCTATAGTGACCCTAACTGACAGTCCTCTGTGAGAAGTGGGCCTTTATTGCAGATGGATGTTTGCATTGTCTTGCCAGATTGAGCTAAATGGTGAAAAGGTCCATCCAAATCTGTCAATCTTCTACTTTGTCATTGCATCGTACACATCTTAATGAAGCTTGCTTACACAGAACTATGATCTTCCCTTCAGTTTGCTGGCAACTTTGCTTTATCCAATGCATGCCACCAACTCTGGACCACGGTCACCATTGTAACTTTATCAGCCTTCAGTCAGAAGTTAAAGATCTCTTGAAGCAAATTATTTTTCAAAATTTTGATGAACTGAAAATATAAATGAACATGACAAATCACTAATGAAGTTACTAAAAATGAGCTTCATAAGATACCATTTTATCTATCACGTGCAAATTTAAGTTTTTCTATGCATTAATTAGTTTGTATTAATTTAATACTCCAAACACAATTACAGGGATCTTATCCAGCATTCTTTATTGATTCAAAAGGGGCTGACAGGTTAGGTTTGGATCAGTAATTTCCTAAGCATTTCAATATAGTAAACCCTTGTTTTAATGGACCACTTTAGAGTGGGATTTTACTTATAATGGACAATGTATCGATGACTGCCTGCGCCACCCTCGACTCGCAGCATCTCCCCTGATGCTCATAGTGCCAGCTGCCTAGGTCACCCCCCGACTTGTGCCATTTCCCCTGACGCTCGCAGTGCCAGCCACCTGCAGCGCCCCCGACTCGTGCCATCTCCCCTGATGCTTGCAGTGTCAGTAGCCTGGGTCACCCCCGGCTCGCGCCGCTTCCAGGCCGGGCCTACGGCTGCTATTGCCGGCCCACACAGCTTCTTCGGCTGGTTCCAGGCTGCACCTGCCATGGCCACCGCGAACTTCACCCGCACTCCGTTGACTCCAAAAATTCTTGCCTCTCCACGGGCACCAGCAGGCCGGGGCCATCAATTCACCTGGATTCCAGGCTTAGTTCCAGACCGAGAGTCTGAAGAATGGTTTCAACCCGAAATGTCACCTATCCATGTTCTCCAGAGATGCTGCCTGACCTGCTGAGTTAATCCAGCATTTTGAGTCTTTTTTGTGTATTTCTACTACATACATACCTTACTCGAATATAGCAAACAATTGGCAATAATGGACACAATTCCCCACCCCATGTTCCATTATAATAAGGGTTTACTCTGCCTTGATCAAGATTAATAAATCTGAATTGAAAAAAAATTGCACTTTCATAGAATTGCCTGCACTGATCCAATGAGGTGTAACTACATAGGCCGGAGCAACTATTCTGATTCAAGGTAGTTTGTTACATCTATATTGTGATCCCATTCAGAGCATTTGCAGCTTCCAGTTGTCACAGGAGAAAGATGGTGACTTGGAAAATGATGATAATGAGGAGGTTTAAGGACTTCTTCCTGACCATCACAGCTTTAGGGCAACTGATTATTGAGGAAAGACCAAGGGATTGTGCATTATGGTGCAACACATGTTTGATACTGCTGCTGCAGAATTAGACCTTGAAATTATTAGAATAAAACTCTATGGACTATGACTATGACTTGAAGGCAAACAGAAATAAGCAAGCCCAAGCAAACCTTCTTTAAAAGGACCATTGGTTGGGAGCACCATATTTGGAATACCTACCTTAAAAGACAGATTCAAATCTGATACATTGCATATCATACATGCCTTAAAATAACTCTACTGAGTGAAGAGTTTTGCTCCATGTTGATGCCAACACCCATGCTGTGTGCCACATGTTTTAAGGGTCAATGTTAACATAATCCTCTCGGGCAAGAAACCATTCCCATCCTTGCAAAGAGATGGAGGATACCCATGCCATGGTCTCAGGATAAAGGCCATGTTTCCATGTGAAATAAAACTGTTGTACTCACACAGGTGAACAGCATGTCTGGTTGCAACATCACACATTCTGACATGGAAAGGAGGAACCAGATGCAACTTTGAAGTGAAATAAATAGAGCCATAGCGCCATAGGGTCCAAGCTTTGTACAGCACAGAAATGGGTTGACTGGATCACCACATTTATGTTGACCTATCTTTTCCATCTACACTCTTCCCATTTTTTTTTGCATTAGGTTCAGATCCTTCTATGTTTGCCTATTGAAATGCTTGTCTATATGTTTATATAGCTATTGTTTTAATATTGTCATGCATACCAAGCAACATTGCTATATGTGCTATATGGTTAAATATGAGTAAATCAAGCCATACACAAAGACAACTGATAGCGCAAAGAGAAAATGTCATAGTACAAAATATAGTGTTACAGAGAAAGTGCAGATAAATAAAAGTGTAAGAGCCACAATGAGGCAAGTTGGAAAATCAGACTATAAACTTAGCTTATGAGAGGACTGTTCAGTCATCTGACAATAGGGAAGAAGCTGTTCCCGAATCTGTTGGTATATGCTGTCAAGATTTTGAATCTTCTGCCCAATGGGACAGGGATGAGGAGTAAATGACCAGGGTGTAACTGATCCTTGATATTACTGGCTGCTTTCCCGAGGCAGAATGAAGTGTAGATGGAGTTAACAATGGGGAGGTTGGTTTGTGTGATGAACTGGCCGACATCAACAGCTCTCTGTAATTCCACATGGTCTTTTGGCAGAGGTGTTGCCAAATCAAGCTGTGATGTATCCCAATAGGACACTTTCTGCAGTGCATCAGTAAAATAATAATAATAATAATACATTTTATTTGTATAGTGCTTTTCAAGGACTCAAAGTTGCTTTACATGGAGAGTCAAAAACAAAACAAAATAGAGCAGTAAAACAGAGATGCAAAGGGGAGGGGGACATGGGACTAAGGGTATGCAGAGGTGAAGAGATGGGTCTTAAGGCGGGACTGGAGGATGGTTAGGGACTCAGAATTTCGGATCAATTGTGGGAGGGAGTTCCAGAGCCTGGGAGCTGCCCTGGAGAAGGCTCTGTCTCCAAAAGTGCAGAGGTTAGATTTCGGAATGGAGAGGAGACCGGCTGATGTGGATCTAAGGGACCATGAGGGTTGGTAGGGGGAGAGGAGGTCAGTGAGATAAGGGGGGGGGGGGGCAAGTGGTTGAGGGCTTTGTAGGTGAGGGCCAGGATTTTGTAGATGATCCGGTGGGAAATGGGAAGCCAGTGAAGTTCTTTGAGAACTGAGGTGATGTGGTGCCAGGATTTGGTGTGGGTGATGAATCGGGCGGCTGCATTCTGGACCAGTTGGAGTCGGTTGATGTTGCTGGAATTAAGAGAGTTACAGTAGTCCAGTCGGGAGGAGATGAAGGCATGGATGAGTCTTTCAGCAGCGGGGGGTGTGAGAGAGGGTCTGATTTTGGCAATGTTGCGGAGGTGAAAAAATGATGTTTTGACAACATGGCGGATGTGAGGCTCAAGAGAGAGGGTTGAGTCAAAGATCACGCCAAGGTTGCGGGCCTGAGAAGATGGGGAGACAGTGGTGTCGTCAATAGTGAGAGTGGTGTTGTTAATTTTGGTAAGTGTTGATTCGGAGCCAATGAGGAGAAATTCTGTTTTGTTACTGTTTAATTTAAGGAAGTTGAGTTGCATCTAAGATTTGATGGCTGACAGGCAGGAGTTGATATGGGAGAGATGGGGGTGGTGGGGGGACTTGGTGCTGAGATAGATCTGGGTGTCATCAGCATAGCAATGGAAGTCCAGGTTGAAGTGACGGAGTATATGACCAAGGGGGAGGATGTAGATGATGAAGAGGAGGGGACCGAGAACGGAGCCTTGGGGAATGCCTTGAGTGACAGTGGCTGTGGCAGAGGTGTGGTTATGGAGAGACATGAAGTGGGATCGGTTGGAAAGGTAGGAACGGAGCCAGCTGAGTTCAGAACCTTCAATGCCAAGGTCTTTAAGTCTGGTAAGCAGGATGTTATGGTTCACGGTATCGAAGGCTGCACTCAGGTCGAGGAGGATGAGGATGTTGAGGGAACCAGTGTCAGCAGAGGTGAGGAGGTCGTTGAGGACTTTGAGGAGAGCAGTTTCTGTGCTATGGAGGGGGCGAAAGCCAGATTGGAGGGGTTCGAATAGGTTATACGCGAGGAGGTGGGAATGAAGTTGTGACGCGACGATACGCTCCAGGGTTTTTGAAAGAAAGGGGAGGTTTGAGATAGGGCGGTAGTTAATGAGAGAGGAGGGATCAAGACCAGGTTTCTTTAAGATTGGTGTGACAGCAGCAGTTTTGAAAGCAGAGGGGACAATTCCTTGAGACAATGAGGAGTTGAAGAGATTAGTGAGGTAGGGGCAGAGAGCAGGGAGGCAGGACTTCAGCAGGGGAGTGGGGAGAGGGTCGAGGGAGCAGGTAGTGGGTTTGGAAGAGCTGATGAGTTTGGAGATTTCAGTAGGGGTGACCGGGTCAAACTGGGAGAGGAGGCAGTGTGGAGGAGGGGTAAGGAGGTCAGTGGAGATGTTGAAAGGAGGGGCCTTGGTAGGTGGTGGAGTAGATGCTGGGGAGTCGGTACAGGGGATAAAGATTGATAGATGGTGCTTATTTTGTCAGCGAAAAAGTGGAGGAATGATGCAGAGATCCGGAGTGGAGGTAGGGAGAGTGTTGGCTCGAGGCTTGAGGAGGTTGCACACTGTGGAGAAGAGGGTTCTGTGGTTTAGGCAGGGGTCGGTGAATATGGAGGAGAGGTAGGCAGATTTAGCAGCAATGAGGGCATCTTTGTAGGCAGTGAGGTGGAGTTTGTAAGCTTCATGGTGGACTGTGAGAGGTGATTTCTTTATGAGTCGTTCAAGTCGGCGACCAGTCTGTTTCAGCTTACGAAGTGCAGGTGTGTACCAGGGTTATAAAAGTTTTTTATGAGCCATTAGAGACAAGCCAACCCCCCTTAATCTTCTAGAGGTGTTGGTCATCTTGGCCATTGGTTGGTCCAGGACAGATTTTTAGTGATATGTACGGCTAGGAACTTAAATTCTTGACCATCTCCACTTGGAAATTACTCTGTCTAGTAAATGTAATGATAGCATCTCATTTTACTTCGGAGTCACGTTTGTGACTACGTGAAGAAAACCCTTCAGGGCGCATGCGCGAACTATTTTCTAGGTCCCTACCTGGTCGGTGAGGCAGCTTTTTCTCCGGGCTGCCCCGTCGACCCGTCCTTGCGGCCTACCAGCGGGTATGGACTGGCGTGGAGCGGCGTGGATCGGCGTTTCCTGCGGGGACTGCCCAGCACCTGTTGTGTACCTGAGTAGCCCAGCACCTTCAGCTTCGGTGGCGGCACAGCGCTGGAGCGCTATCGCGGAGCAGAGCGGGCGATCCCTTGCCTGGGTCGCCGCGCTGGATTGACGCGCTGGAGCTCCGGTGAGCTGCGGCCGCCGAGCTCAACACCTCCGGGATGCGGGACTGCGGAGAGGCCAGTTGCGGGCGGCGGCGCCGACCCTAACATCAGGAGCCTCGGAGCTCCAAATCGGCGTGGCCTTGTTGGCTTCAAGTGCCACGGACTCCGGTAGGAAATCGGCCGTTCCAGGTGGCCCAGCCGCTGCGAGGACTCTCCCGACGCCGGGGTAACAACACCCGGTGAGAACGGCCAGGAACATCGGGCCTCCGTAGAGGCAACTGTGGAGGCCTCAATAGGCCTGACTTTGCGTGAACTGGGGTTGGGGACTGGACATTGTGCCTTCCCCCACAGTGGTAATCATTGTGGGGGGATGATTTTTGTCTGTAAATGATATTTTATTTTGTGTCCAAGATGGCTGCCGGAGTGGAGAGTGGACGCTGGCGTGCTTTAGCAGCCGCTGCTCTCTCTTCCATATTGTGTTTTTGATTTTTGTTTTTGGATTGAATTATGGCTTTAATTTGTGTACTTGTGATGTCTTTACTATTTATTTCATTCCGCTTACACGTTTCTACACTTTGTTAAACTTTGTAAGGTGTCCTTGAGACTTTTGAAAGGCGCCCATAAATAAAATGTATTATTATTATTATTATTACGTCGGTCGCATTGGCGCACGGACAGCGGGAGGACCGAGCTCCTCCTGTGGTAAGTACCTTTAGAGTATTTTAAAGCGTTTTAAAGCTCCAGCTAAGTGACAAACTTAGTTGGAGTAAAACAGTTTCCTTTACTGTGGTGCTGTGCTCTGTGTTTTGTCACAGGCAGCACCATGGTGAAGACGAGCAGGGGAGGACAGAGCTCCTCCTGTAGCAAGTACTTTTAAAGTACTTTTATAGTTTAAAGCTCCAGCTAATCTTAGCTGGAGGGAAAGTTTTTTTGTGGTGCTTGCTCTGTGTTTTTTATTACAGGCAGCACCATGATGAAGATGACCAGGGGGAGGGCAGCCGCAGGTAAAGCATAGGAGAGCCTATAGGAAAGCATAGTAAAGCATAGGAGAATGCGGTCTGTCAGCGGCTGCCTCGTACCCCTGCACAGTCGCCGACCGGGAGCGGGGCGACTTCAGACTCAGTGCTAAAAAGCACCAAAGCCAACGCCTGTCGGGCGTAAGGCACGGGGAAGTCTGGGAGGCCCTCGGACTCAACTGAGTCGGGCCACAACGAGCCTGTACGGGGCTGGAGACGTTGTAAAACGGTTCTCCCAAATGGAGCATCTCATCCAGTGGTTACTCCAGAAACACACACTCCGGGGAGGGGTTGTGTGGGCGGTAGGCTGCAGAAAGGCCACGTCGGCAGCACCTGGTAGAGGGCTGCTTAAAGCACCCTCATGCATGAGGTGAGTGCAGAGGGTCAGCTAAGTTCTGAACCCGACTCTGACGGAGACTTGGAACTAGCGAAGAACGGCCGTTGTCAGAGGTCCATTCTCTGGCAGCACGATTCACTGTCCCCGTCAGAGTATGGAGTGCCACTGGGAAAGCGAAGACGGCTGTTGTCAGATTTCCCATCTCTGGCAGTACGATTCGCTGTCCAGTCAGAGTCTGGAATCACCAAGAGACGGGGTAACTGCGAGTTGCTGAAGGTGCCAGCAGTGAACCGGGTGATATGGAGCCAGACGGGCGTGTCGTGCCCAGGAGATGAAGCTGCAGAGAATCCTGAAATTACTTGGCTCAGGAATCACGACGTTCGCGAGAACGGTGGATGGAGGGCATGTGTCGGAGACGCATCAAGAGGTACTAGGGTTGCTTTGTAGCACCCATTTTTTAGATAAATTGTCTCAGGGAAAGTGCCATTCGGACCACCATTAATTCCAAGATTGCAGTATTTTTCCAGCCCAGCAACATACAGCCGGCAAACCTACTCTTCGGAGAGGACCTCGCCAAGAGTGTCAAGGACATGGGTGATGAGGCAAAGACGGTGAGCTTGATCAAGCCACCGGCAGTCGGCAAGTTTCCAAAAAAGAAAGTACCCCTACAAACGAAGCGGGAAGATGGTCAAACATCCACCAGGTACCAAGGAGGTAGGTGGGCCTGGTTCTCAGGTGCACATATTAAATGTGACACAACTTAAATCTGGGGTACATTACATCTGTTTCTGGGATGAATGGAAGCAAATTACCTTAGCTCTGTTTTATACAGAGTGTTATTCAAAGGTTTCGAATGGATTTCAATCCAAATTGTGATTTGCACATTCAACATGTTCTTGGGAGAACTATTCAGTTTCATTAACAGAACAGATGGATGTTCAGACTGCGCTTGCAAGCTTATGTGATAAAGGTGTAGTGGTTCACCAACCCCATCAATTTGTGTCTAATATTTTCCCAGGCCAAAAAAGGATGGGGGATATAGTATAGACATTGTAAGATGGAATTGTCACTGCTAAGCAACTGGGTCAAGAGGATGCTATATGGTGACTATAGAGCTTAAACATGCGCATTACTCAATGTCTGTTTATTTGCAGGATAAGGATATTTGAAATTCACCTGGATGGATCAACTATGGCAACAAAATTGTTAAAACCTATAATAGGCATGCTGAGAGGCCAGGGTCAGGTGCTCATGGCTTATCTCGATGATATCTTGATTACAGGGGTATCCAAGAGAACAGCTGAAGTAACAGGTGATAGTTGTTAAATCCAATTTTCAAAGATCGGGCATTATACATCCAGAGAAATCCAAATTAACACCTGACTATTTGGGTCACAATTGATTCAATTAAGTGACTCTGCCCAGGGAAAAAGGGTAGAGCTAATTGACAGGTGTATCAAGCTAATGGAGGCATTAAGGATACATTCGGGTCATTATAATAGATCTATGCAGTTATCAGTAAAGGCTATTTCTGATTTGCAATAGTGGATTCACCATGTGTCCAGGAGTTATAGCAAGGTAATGCTTGACCAGCCTTCCATGATTTTGCAGATGAATGTCAGTGCACTCAGGTGGGGTGTCACGGATACGACTTTCAGCTGTGGAGGCAGATAGACTGAGCAAGAGGCATCGCTTCTGCAGACATGGGCAATTAACTATTAAGAGGCTTATTGCTCTAACAAATGTAATCTGCATGTTCAGTTTCAGATTGACAATACTACGCAAGTGGCATATATATTAATGACATCGATGGAATCAAGTCGGCATTTTGTGACAGATGGGCTAATCAAATTTGGGCCTGGTGCATTGAAAAAGATATTTCAGCTATTTATCTACCAGGTAGATTCTACATAGTAGCAGATGCCAAGTCACGAAAGTTCCATGATAACCTAGATTGGATGTTGAACCAGGAGGTGTTCAATAATATAGTACTTGTATATGAATGCCAGATATCGATTTGTTTTTGCATCAAGGTTCAACCATCAGCAGCCTAAATAGGTTTCACGGGAACCAGACCAGGTGGCAGTTGCAATTGATACTTTGACGTTACATTGGGGTGGTATGTTTTATATATTTTCCTACCATTTTGCCTAATAGGTCGGAGTCTGCAAGAAATCAAGCACGATGCCGCTTTGGGGGTGCTTGTAATACCTAATTGGCTGAATCAAGCATGGTTCCCTTTGATGTTACAGTTAGGGATCCAACCTCTTTTTGGTGGTTCCCAAGCGTAGGAATTGACTGGAGCATCTGCTAACATGGGAAAGTCATCTGTTATGTGATAATATTGACTTGTTAATTTCCAGGTTTTAAGAAGGCCATACCTGGAGCAAGGAATGTCTGGGTGAACGGTGGACATGCTCACTGTAGCCTGGAGAAAGAGTACTCAAAAGGGACTCTACGATGAGGGGCTCAGTTATAGCACCATTAATACAGCTTTAAGTGCTTTGTCATCATATAGTTTTGTTGGGGTCAGGAAAGATCCTATTGATTTTCATCATATCATAGCTGGATTGATGAAAGGAATTTCAACTCGAAACCTCCTAAACCCAGGTATATGGCGATCTGGGATGTAACTGTGTTCCTCAAGGTGCTTCGACAGTAGGTTCCTGTCATGTCTCTGAATTTGCCAAACTAATCATGAAAGTGGTTATGCTCTTGGCATTGGTTCAGCATAGCAAGTGCAGATTTGCAAAAACTTCTGTTAGACAGGATGTAAGTTGCTGAAGAGAATGTTATGTTATATAATTGCGTCCTGTTTAAGCAGAGCAGACCAGATGTCACAGGTTTGTTAATATTGTGTTTCAGCATAACCTACTGGTCCATGTTTATGTGTAATGGCACATTTAATTTCATTATATTGAAGCTATAAAGACCTTAAGAAATGTGGAAACAGCATTATCAGTTACATGAAGCCACACAGGAGAGTGTTAGTGCAGACAATCTCAAGGTGGTTTTAAAGCAAATGTTGATTAAGGCAGGTATTAACACTGAAGTGTATATATCCTTTTTCCACTAGTGCAGCAGCAACGTCGTCGGCTAGGGCGATGGATGTTCACAGCGGCCATATTTTTATAGGTGCCGCGTGGTTAAATGATTTTTTTTTTTTAAATGTTACCATCGGCCGATCGCCGATCGGAGAGAGGCTGTTTGCAATTCAGGATTAAGTCCTGTTTAGTTTCCCCTGGGTTAGAGTGGTTACTGGTTGTTTTGATTATTCAAATCAATTGTTACTGCATGATATTCACATTTCATGTTTAACGCATTATTGATTGTTTCTCATCGAAAGTCAATCAATGCAGTGAGAAGCCGGGATTTAGATCTGAGGCATAAAATCTCAGAGCTTTGAACCCTTCACATAGTCACAAACGTGACTCCGAAGTAAAATAGTAAGATTAAACGAGAACTTACCAAGTTTGAAGTTTGATCTTTATTTTATGAGGAGTTACGTTGGTGATTACGTGCCCGCCACGTCCAACCCTCTCTCATAAAAAAGGTTATATGGTAGTTCTCATGTTGGTCATCTTAATGTCACTTCAAATATTGTGTTATCTGTGATTTCATACCGCTGCTTTGAAGATTGACGCGCATGCGCCCTGACGGGGCTTCTTCACGTAATCACCAACGTAACTCGTCATAAAATAAAGATCAAACTTCAAACTTGGTAAGTTCTCGTTTAATCTTACTATTCTCCTGCACATTCCAGATATCAGCCACTCTCTCTATAAAAAGCATATTACTCACAGATCTTAAAACTCCTTCCTTTCAAACTATTCCATCTTGATTTTGAAACCCCTAACATTGGAAAAATAATTTATTTAACCTATGTGTAGATTGATGATGCATGTGAACCAATCACACATGAGCCAGCATCACTAACTCCACCCCAATATAACACTTATACTAACGCTTGTTCCCGGCACTGCCAGTCTGCACAGCTCCAATGTACTGACAACTATTGTCCTCAACGCTGCTAAGTTTCAGTGCTGATTAAAGATGTGTTTAAATTATACACTGTCTCTGGTGCTTGTTTACATGGCGTCAGAATTGGTCTTATACACTCCTCTTGTATAACAGTTTTTATTTTATCTTTTGCCAAAGATGAAGTCGTGGAATTTGGAGCAGGCAAAGACGACAGCCAGCAGTTCCTTTTCGATTTGCGCATAGTGCTGCTCCGTGTCGGTCATGGTGCGAGAGGCATACGCGACAAGTAGTAGGGTGCCGGTAAGCAACTGCGCACCCTGGCTGCGCACACTGCCACTGATGATACGCTTCAAACCCTCTCATCCATCATCAAAACAGGCTGGCCAGACAAATAAACCGACACGCCCACAGAGGTGCAGCCGTTCTTCTTGGTCCGTGATGAACTGGTGGTTCAGGATGGTGTTGTTGTTAAGGGTCACAAGGTAGTGATACCCTCATCGCTACGAGACGAATACTTCAAAGAGGCACACAGCAGTCACCCAGGAGCCGACTCCACACTGGTACGCGCTCGTGGTCTGTTCCACTGGCCGTGAATGGCCACGTACATCCGGGACCGCATAACCTCCTGCCCCACTTGCAACAATCTTGCGCCTCATCAGCAGCGGCAGCCCCTTCTGCAACAACCTCCACCAGCACTGCCTTGGATGCCTTCGAATGGTGCGGAAAGCACTACCTCGTTCTGGTCGACTCCTTTTCTAACTGGTTTGAACTAGACCAACTGACCTCCCTCACATCTGAGATGGTCATCAAGAAGCTCAAAAGACACTTCCCAGCCTATGGCGCTCCTGTCATCCTGAGAACCGACAACGGTCGGCAGTTCACCAGCCACATGTTCAAGCTTTTCGCAGACCGATGGAACTTCCAGCACGTCACGAGCAGTCCCGAGTACCCATAGAGTAATGGACTCGCTGAATACGCTGTCAGAAGCGCCAAGCACTTGCTGGAGGGAGCGCGCATTTCAAAGTCAGACGTCTATCTCGATCTCCTTAATCTCAGAAACATCGCCAGAGATGGAACCTTGGGATCGCCGGCACAGCGTCTGCTGTCGAGGGTGACGAGGACTCCGGTCCCCATCGCACAACAGCAGCTGGTCCCTCGGGTGTTGAAGCCTGCCACTATCCAGCAACATCTCCAGGAGAAGCACGACATCCAGAAACGGTCTTGGTTCTTGGTTTCTTGGTCCTCCAAAATATTCCAAATGGACTTTAAACTGGAGGTCATACGACAGTTCCAGCAGACCACTCAAGCCTCTACTGCCGGGCCAGGTCGTCCGTCTACAAACTTCAACTGGACATTCCCGTCTGGGCACTGTTGTACGCCCAACTGACGAGCCGCGCTCCTATCTTGTGGACTGTGAGGGAGCGGTATACCGGAGAAGTCAACAACACCTGCTTTCTGTGAGGCAGCCCCGACCACCGCCTGCTGATCCCTATGCTCCACCGCTCCAGTTCCAGCCGCCTTTTGCAATGTCTCCCACCCGTCCCCGCAGGCCTTGCACCCACCCACGTCCCTCGGTCTCCACTAACCACGGGGTTTCACCTACCGCATGTTTCCACTTTCGGTCACCACAAACCTCTCCCGTGCCATTCTCGCCTCCAGGCTCTCCGTCTCATCCTTCAGGTGAGGGAGGGGATGGTTGGGTCCGCATGCGCTCGGGCCATGTTAGTAGACCACCAAACAAATATGGCGAGTACGTTTAACTTCATGGTATGGGTGCCCTTTCCACATTTAATCTTTAGGGGGAAGGATGTAGATTGATGATGCATGTGAACCAATCACACATGAGCCAGCTTCACTAACTCCACCCCACTATAACACTTATACTAACGCTTGTTCCCGGCACTGCCAGTCTGAGCAGCTACGATGTACTGACAACCTATTGTCCTCAACGCTACTACGTTTCAGTGCTGATTAAAGATGTGTTTAAATCATACACTGTCTCTGGTGCCTGTTTACACTATGTATGCCTCTTATGATTTTTTATACCTTTATATACCTTGGGGCGACATGGTAGCGCAATGGTAGATTATCTGCCTTACAGTACCAGAGTCTCGGGTTCAATGCTTACTATGGCTGCTGTTGTGATCTGCGTGGGTTTTCCCTGCGTGCTACGATTTCCTCCCACATTCTAAAGGCATACAGATTTGTAGGTTAATTGGCTTTGGTAAAATTGTAAATTTGTAAATCGTTGCTAGTGTGTGTAGGTTAGTGTTAGTGTGCCAGGATCGCAGGTCGGCGTGCTCGGAGGGCTGAAGGACCTGTTTCCATGCTGTGTCTCTAAGCTAAACTAAACTAAACTAAACTCGCAGAGAGAATGACAAACTCCGTATAGAGGGCGCACGTGGTGAGGATTGAACACGGGTCTCTGACGCTGTAAGGCAGCAACTCTACCACTTCACCACTATGCCGCCCAAATAGCCTGGATATCTTCAGACCTGCTAAATCTAATGTAAGGGGAACTGCACTTGTGAGTCCAATAAAAAAGCATGCACCCTATGATGCTTTCTCTGGGTGCTCCGGTTTCCTCCCACATTCCAATATGATGCTTACATCACTGATTTGCACCGAGGGAATCGCTAGGATGACCCTTCTATACCTGTGTATTTAGCATAGGTCTGTTCATGGTAAGGTGTCATATGGCAGTTCATCCATGTTTGGTTCATCTCCAATTCCTTCTTCTCACTCTATGTTGAATCAGTGTTTGTGTTTGCCATTTCCTTGTGACCTTCTTCTTGGGAACACTCTTGGGTAATTTATAAACAAAATCCACAATAGGCAAGAAATAAGAAATCTAATGAATCAAGCACTCAACGATATCTGCTTGAGGATGGAACCAAAACTATGGTGTAAACCCATCATAACTATAGGATGGCATGGTGGCGCAGTGGGAGAGTTGCTACCTTTCAGAGCCAGAGACCCGGGTTCGATCCTGACTATAGGTGCTGTCTGTACGGAGTTTGTACGTTCTCCCCTTGACCTGCGTGGGCTTTCTCCGTGGATTTCAGTTTCTTTCCACCCTCCAAAGACATACAGGTTTGTAGGATAATTGGCTTGGTATAAAAATGTAAATTGTCCCTCGTGTATGTAGGATAGTATTAATGTGAGGAGATCGCTGGTCGGTGTGGACTCAGTGGATCGATAGGTCTGCATTCACGCTGCATTGATACAGTCCAGTCCTGCTGGGCTCAAGGCACGTGGCATGCTTCCCCCACCCCCGTCTAGAATCCAGCTAATCCTTTTCAACTCAATTGAAAGATGCATGAAAAAAATATTGATCGAGGTGGCTTGAGAACTTAGTCTCATAGTGATCACTAAATGAAATGACAAAACCCATCACTATTGATAATAATGCCAAAGACAGAATGTGTTTAACTCCATGACAAGCCAGATGATAACAGATGATGTGGAGATAATGAGAGATAATCAACTCAATAATTAACAAAGCTAAGTTGCACTTTACCATACCGAACACATTCTGGGTTTCAACGTAGTGAAAATGAAGACAAAGCCAAGATGTTTACCTACTCATTTACTACATTGCTTAATTCAGTAAGAAGAAAATGTTGGTGGTTGTTTCTGAGATAATTATGAAACTGTGAAAGTAGTTTGCCTCAGCAAAAAAAATCCAACATTAGGGAGTGAATGTTCACATTGGAAACATCTGCAGCTCCATTTTGAGGGGAGAGTTGTTTCAAGAAATATAGCATTTTACAAAGACGTTGAGAAACAAAAAGGATATAAATTACATTCATTACAACTGAAAAATAACTCCATTAGTACAAACCAGATTAAAGAATGTCTGGTCCAAGGAGAATCACTCTTCAGTCATCGAAACTAAAAGAAAAGTTGCCAATTAATAATTTGTTATAGATGAATTCTATTAAATGTAACTAGCACTCCAATGCATTACACTATTTATTTTAAACATTGATTAAATAGAATAAAGTATACAATAACTCAACATAATTAATTTACTTCAGTGTATGAGTTTCAATTATGACTTTATTTAGCTGGATTGCCATTTATTGGCTTAAATGGAGCTTGACTTCTTGAGCATGTTCATGAAAGCATGTTCATGAATCCCTTATGAAAGGAGTGAGCTCCATCTTTTACAAATGCATGACAAATAATTAATTTGACAGGTTCATATATATTATTATTGAAAGTAAATACAAAGTAAGATTTCTTGAAAGTATAGCAAAGATTATAGCACAATGAAAAATGTCTGGATTAATTAAAAATGTCCACATCAAGACTGATAGATCTTTGGTTGTGTAAGCATGTTGGGAGAATCAAAAGCTACGGAATCAAGAGAGGTTGATGGAGAGGAGCCATGATTTTACTGAATATGAGGA
>JAXLNO010005680.1:0-39411 GCA_038087875.1 Malacoraja senta | reverse complement strand
CTAGTTCATACCGAAGACAGACGCAAAATATTGGAGTAACAGGTCAGGCAGCATCACTGGAGAACACAGATAGGTGACGTTTTAGGTCGGAAGAAGGGTCCCGACCTGAAACGTCACCTATTCCTTTCCTCCAGTGATGCTGCCTGACCCGCTGAGTTACTCCAGCACTTTGTGTCTGCCTTTGTCCTGCTGTGCTGCTTCCAGAAGGACTGTTGAGAAACAGCTCACAGTCTCGGTCACGAGTTTGGCCGTTCTGTACGGAGATAAGGATTCCTGTCATAGGGTCCCAATGCGGTCGTCTTTCCAGCGTCATAGAGACATACAAAACGAAAAAGGCCCTTCGGCCCATCTTGACCAAGTTGCCATAATTGTGCTGGTTCCCATTTATAGGTTTACATTTATTATTGTCACGTGTACCAAGGTACAGTGTTTTTGCACACTATCCAATGAAATCAGATGTACCTTATCCCTTACTCTACCCCAACCCTTCCTTTCCCCTCTCTAAACAGCCAACCATGCCATCTCTGGGTGCCCGCTCTACCACCCACCAAATGGAGCTCAGGTAGACTAAAATGCTGGAGAAACTCAGCGGGTGAGGCAGCATCTATGGAGCAAAGGAAATGGGCAACGTTTCGGGTCGAAACCCTTCTTCAGACTGAAGAAGGGTCTCAACCCGAAACGTTGCCTATTTCCTTCGCTCCATCGATGCTGCTGCACCCGCTGAGTTTTTCCAGCATTTTTTGTCTACCTTCGATTTTCCAGCATCTGCAGTTCCTTCTTAAATAAATGGAGCTCAGGGCCTGGCAGACATTGACACAGAGAGAACAACCTGGCTGCTCAACACCCGGCTTGAGATCTAACTATTCCTTTGGTTTATGTTTCATTCGCAAGAAGAAGTAGACCTCCACCCTGTCCCCCCCTACCTGCCCCTAAACCCCCTCACCCTCCCCACATCCAACATCCCCCCCAAATGTCCACGCTCGCCCTCTCTGCCCCGAAACCCAACTCATCCAAGCCAGTCCCAGTTTGGCCCATATCCCTCTTACCTTCTCCTATCCATGTAGCTGTCCAAGTGTCTTTTAAAACCTGCCTCAACTACCTCCTCTGGTTCCATATACCCACCACTCTCTGTGTGGAAAAAGTTGCCCTTCAGGTTCCTATTGAATCTCTCCCCTCTCACCTTACGTGGAGCTCGGAGAAGCAGCAAGCAGAAGCAGAGAGAAGAGACTATTGGCTTGAAAGTCTGTGAGAAAGAAGGTGAGTGACAGGGAAAGACAGTTTAAAAAGAGCACCAAGGCCCGGTCCTTATCGGCAGCAGGAGCGGCAGTTGAAGGAGTGCGGGGATTGGCTGAGGAATTTAATTTGCAAATTGGCGAATTAGGCAATTAATCAGCCAATATAAGCAAGGTTTGCTCTAGGGCAGCGGCCTTGTTGAGGGAAGTGCCTTGTGAGTAAAGTGCGAGTCTTTGGTTCAAGAGTCTTCGGCGAGGAGACTCAGGAAAGGAGGCTACACTTGTTTGAAATTTGTGATTTTTGTCCACTGAAGAAATGGCAGGCAAGTTGGTGTGGCAGATATGGCAGTGTGTTTCCTGCAGGATGTGGGAAGTCGGGGAGCTTCTGGAAGCTACACCTGCAGAAATTGTGTCCAGGTGCAGCTCCTGAATGAACATGTTGAGGAACTGGAGAACCAGCTGGATGGCCTCAGGGCCATCCGGGAAAACGAGAGTTTCCTGGACAGGACCTACAGTGAGGTCATCATGTCAAGGATGCAGGAAGAGCGAAGGTGGGTGACTGTGAGAAAGGGGAGTAAACGTGGAGTGCAAGAGACCCAGGTGGCTATGCCTAATGAAAACAGGTACGCTCTCTTGGGAGCTGTCGGGGGGGGCAGGACGACGCTTCCAGTCCGAGCGCTGGTCTGGTCAGTGGCTCCAATCCTAGCGATGAGACTCGATTGGGGAGACCAACATCGGGCAGAGCTATTGTGGTGGGTGACTCCATTGTCCGAGGTGCGGACTGGAAGATTCTGTGGCGGCAGGTGAGAATCGAGGACAGTCTGTTGAACCGACTTCAGAACATCCTCGTGAGGGAAGGTAAGCAGCTGGCAGTAGTTGTGCAGAAGGCTGAAAAGCAGGACTTCTAGGGTGATTATCTCTAGATTGCTTCCAGTACCTCGTGCTAGTGAGGACAGGAACAGGGAGGTACGGGATCTGAATGTGTGGCTGAGGGGCTGGTGCAGGGAGCAAGAATTTAGATTTAGAGACCACTGGGATCTCTTCTGGGGTAGGGGTGAGCTGTACAAAAGGGACGGGTTACACCTTAACTGGAGGGGGACTAACGTTCTGGCAGGCAGGTTTGCTAGTGCTACACATGTGGGTTTAAACTAAATAGTGGAGGGGAGGATTTGACAAATTGGGAGTATAACGATGGAGTTGAAAGGGAAATGAGTACAGGAAAAATTACAAAAGACTCCCGAATTAATGGGAAGGAAAGTTTGAGAAGGGATAAGAGGTCAGGGCCAATTGTGTGAGAGGGGAGGTGGAGCAAATTTGCAGATGACACAAAGCTGGGTGGCAGTGTGAACTGTGAGGAGGATGCTATGAGGATGCAAGGTGACTGAGACAGGTTGGATGAGTGGGCAGATGCAGTTTAATGTGGATAAATGTGAGTTTATCCACTTTGGTGGCAAAAACAGGAAGGCAGATCTGAATGGTGTCAAGTTGGGAAAAGGGGAAGTACAACGAGATCTGGGGGGGGGGGGGGTCCTTGTGCATCAGTCACTGAAAGTAAGCATGCAGGTACAGCAGGCAGTGAAGAAAGCAAATGGCATGTTGGCCTTCATAACGAGGAGTTGAGTATAGGAGCAAATAGGTCCTTCTGCAGTTGTACAGAGCCCTAGTGAGACCATACGGAGTATTGTGTGCAGTTTTGGTCTCCGAACTTGAGGAATGACATTCTTGCTATTGAGGGAGTGCAGCGTAGGTTCTCAACATTAATTCCCGGGATGGTGGGACTGTCATATGTTGATAGAATGGAGTGGCTGGGCTTGTATACTCTGGAATTTAGAAGGATGAGAGGGGGTCTTATTGGAACATATATGATTATTAAGGGAGTCCAGAACCAGGGGCCACAGTTTAAGAATGAGGGGTAAGCCATTTAGAACAGAGATGAGGAAAAACTTTTCACACATTTTCACACAGAGCGTTGTGAATCTGTGGAATTCTCTGCCTCAGAAGGCAGTGGAGGCCGGTTTCCCTGGATGCTTTCAAGAGAGAGTTAGATAGTGCTCTTAAAAATAGCTGAGTCGGGGGATATGGGGAGAAGGCAGGAACGGGGTAATGATTATGGATGATCACAGTGCTGGCTCGTAGGGCCGAATGGCCTACTCCCGCACCTATCGTCTATTAAACTATCCTCTGGTTCTTGATTCCCCAATCCTGGGTAAAAGACAGCATTCACCCTATCCCCCACACAAGATTTTATACACCTCATCATCCTGTGCTCCAAGGAACGAATCCTAGCCTGCCCAACCTCTCCCCATATCTCAAGCTCTCGAGTCCTGGCAACATCCTCGTAAATCTTTGCATTCTTTCCAGCTTGATGACATGTTTACTATAGCAGGGTGACCAAACCATAATCCCATCCACTTCCATGAAAATGTCAGGCAATTCATCTTGAAGTGGAAGATGTGCTCTCAATTGTCACCTCACAGCAGGCCATTCAACCCATGGAATCTGTGATGGAGTTAATAGATGACCATGATGCCAAGAGGCACTTCTCGCATCTGCCTGCACGTGATCCATCTCCCTCCATCCCTTGTCATTGGTCACTAGACCTGACCAAAACACCATTGTGCGCGATGTTAAAAGAAACCTTTAAACGCGCGACAAGATCGGGCAGGACAGTCAAGACTTTATTAAAGAGCACTATTACAACGAATGTTGGGAACAATCCCACCCATCTGCTCCTTATATACCGAGTTTCCTATTGTTGTGCAGCTCCTTCCCGCAGGCACTCGATGGTCACATGGTCCTATGACAATCATGGATCGATCACCAGTGGAGGACGCATGTTTACAAATACATTTCAGTCACACCCAGTGGGAGACAGAGTCTGAAGAAGGGTCTTGACCCAAAATGTCACCCTTTCCTTCTGGATGTTTTCAAGGGAGAGTTAGATATAGTTCTTAGGGCTAATGGAATCAAGAGATGTGGAAAAAAAGCAGGAACGGGGGTACTGATTTTGGATGATCAGCCATGGACCTCATTGAATGGTGGTGCTGGCTCCAAGGGCCGAATGGCACCTGTTTCCTATGTTTATCTGCAGAGATGCTGCCTGTTCCGCTGGGTTACTCGAACATTTTGTGTCTATCTTCGGGGAGACCGTCAGATGTCTTGTTACCTGTTAGATCTCATTTTATTGTAATTGCCATTTGTTCTTTCACAACTACCTTACGACAAGTTTCTCTTCCCAGGGAAGGGGTATCAACAAACGGAGGGCGCAGGTTTAAGGTGAGGGGAATGGTTTAACAGAAACCTGGCTGGCAACCTTTCCTTATTTTTCCTTACTGTAATGGGGCGACCAGAACTGCACACAATACCCCAAATGTGGCCAAACCAAATTCCTGTGAAGCTGCAGGGAGAAAGATTTAAAGCTATTGGATAAACATTGATGGTGGGTGTATGGAACGAGCTGCCAGAGTTGGTAGTTGACGCTGGTGCTATAACTGCATTTAAAATACATTTGTACTGGCACATGTTCAGGAAAGGTTTAGAGGGATATGGGTCAAACGCGGGCAGTTGGGACTAGCGAAGATGAGGCATCTTGGTCGGCATGGACGAGTTGGGCCGAAGGGCCTGATTCTGTGCTGAATTACTTATGGGACTTATCCGCTTTAAGGGACCAGTGAAGGTAGTAGTTCCAACGGCTCCAGGCGACCGGGGTTCGATCCTGACCTTGTGCTGTCTGTGTGGAGTTTGCATGTGTCCGCCTGTGACTACGGGCGGTTCCCCATGGTGCTCAACTCCCCCCCCCCCCCAGGTGGGTGCCAGGAGAAGTGGCAAATGATGCAAACATCTACAGGTGTATGGTAGAGAGCACATTGACCGATAGTATCATGGCCTGGTTCAGCAACTCGAACACCCAGGAGCGAAGGAGACCACAGAGAATGGTGGACACTGCCTGGTCCATCACAGGTAATGACCATCGAAGGGATCTACAGGAGGTGCTGTCTCAGAAAGGCAGCCAGCATCATCAAAGACCCACACTGCCCTGGCCACGCTCTCATCTCGTTGCTACCATCGGGAAGAAAGTACAGGAGCCTGAAAACCCTGACCTCCAGGTTCAAGAACAGCATCTTCCCAACAACCATCAGGCTCTTGAACACTGCACAACACTAACCTCAGCGACTGCGATCGTTTACAGACTGTCTCTGGTTGCACTACGGACTTCGGTTTTGAACAATTGTGGTTACCTAATATCACTGTTATTAATTTATTGTATTGATTATTATATATTTATCTGTGTTGTGTTAACGGGCCAGTTAAGCTGCAGCAAGTAAGAATTTAATTGTTCCGTTGTTGGTACATAAGACGATTAAACACTGTTGAACGTGAGAGAGAGAGAGTCGGTTATAGGGGTAAGCTCAAATAAGACAGCGTGACGGACGGAACTGCAGATACTGGTTTCTACCGAAGATAGACACAAAGTGCTGGAGTAACGCAGCGGGTCAGGCAGCAACTGTGGAGAAAAGGGATGGGTGACGTTTCAGGTTGGGGAGTGCAAGTGGGAAAAGACCAGAACAAATCAGGGCGGGCAATAGATGAACAAGGGAGGATGGAGCCCACAATGACCCATTGTTGGCTGTGGAAGAGGTGATAACGAAGGGATACAGGAATGCGAACAGTGGAACTGGTAGGGGGGGCGACGACTAGGATGAGGGAGGGATTGCTGGATGACTAGGGCGGGACTGCGAGGGGAAATGAGTGCTATGAGGCTAGTGTAGGTTTGATCATGGAATTTAAACTAGTCAGGCATCATTCATTGCTCTGCTATGAATCGCGCGGTGGGCAAAGTGCCTACAAAGTGGCACATTAGTACAACACGGCCACAATCAGATCCTGGGTGTTGGGCTTCGTGTGAGTGACGTGCTGTGAGCAGAATGGCACTGTTACAATAGCACCCTTATTCCCACACCGTTGCTGCATTGGGACATTATCTGCGTGCCATTTCAGACCTGCCAGGAATTGCAGCCACGTCCATCAAGATGCCTTCAGCTGGACGATGTTTTAATTAGAAACAAGGAACTGCAGATACTGGTTTACGGGGGGGCGGGGACAAAAAGTCCAGGAGTAACTTAGCGGGTCAGGCAGCATCTCTGGAGAGAAGGGATAGATGACCGTGTGTAGGAAGGAACTGCAGGTCAGGCAGCATCTCTGGAGAAAAAGGATGGGTGGCGTTTCTGGTCGGGAACCTTTCTTCAGTCTGAAAGTGGAGGGGGAACCGGAGTGAGGAAACGGCCACAACACATCACGGTGGAGCCCCACTTTTTGTCTTTTCATTGGCCTTTGTCCCACCATCTGCCGATTAAAACCCTCGCCTGTATCCACCACTTATTCACCTGGCTTTGCCGCGACCTCTCTTCCAGTTTCACCCCCCTCCCCCTCCTCTTTACTCCATCAGTCTGAAGAAGGGTCCCGACTCGAAAGTTACCTATCCATGTTCTCCAGAGATGCTGCCTGACCCGCTGAGTTACTCCAGCACGTTGCGTCTGTCTTTGGTATAAACCAGCATTTCCCAGTTCCTTCCTACACACGGAGCAAAGAATGAGATGGCATTTTGTGTCGGTGATATGTTTAATTAGCCTGCAATCATCATGGGTCAAATCAAATTGAGATAATCGTCCTAGGCACCTGTATTCCCACTTTTCTCAACAACTTTATTGACCAAAACTCTGTCACATATTTTAAAATTGGCAATGGTATGGTGAGGTACAGGTACAATGAAAATACAGCTTGCAGCGGCATCACAGGCACATGGACTTAGGCAACACACAAACAGAAAGCATACATATATTACAGGTCCATCACCGATTTTCCGTCAACTGGTGATCCGGCACATCCTTTAACCCGGACAAAATTATGAGAGTGCTCTTGAAATCCCCCCGAAAATGTGGCGCCCAGGCCGGGTGAGGCGGCCGATCTCGTCCTCATCGGGACTTCCACGCTGGGCAGCAGGTTGAATTTGCTCCCTGCGGCCGGGGCTGTGGAACTCCAGCCCGGCCTGAGCCGGCAAATTCGTTCCCATAGCTGATTTCCGAGGCCAGCTTTGCATGCCGATATCTCGGCTCCCCCAACAGCCTCGGCAGTCTGAAGAAGGGTTTCGGCCCGAAACGTTGCCTATTTCCTTCGCTCCATAGATGCTGCTGCACCCGCTGAGTTTCTCCAGCATTTTTGTCAGCCTAGGCACCGTTGGACTCCTGTCGGAAGCCGTGAACTCCGTGGTGCCTGACTTCAGGCTTCTGTACCTCCTGCCCGACGGTAGCAGCGAGAAGAAGCATAGCTCGGATGGTGACGATCCTTGATGACAGATGCTGCCTTATTGGGGCAGTGCCTGGCGTGGATGCTTTCAACAGTGGGATGGGCTGTGTCCGTGATGGACCGGGCTGGGTCCACTTGCTGCTTCCTGCCTTCCTGTGCGTTGGAATTGCCAGACCAGGCCAAGTTTGGAACAGCACAGACGGCAGCTGTTGCTAATTGTAACACTGAGACTGAGATTTGGGGTAATAAAGTTATTGAGGGACATTGGGGAAAAGTGAGTGTGCAGCGAGGTACAGGCGGGGCTGACGCAACAGGTTCAATAGACAATAGGTGCAGGAGTAGGCCATTGGGCCCTTCGAGCCAGCACCGCCATTCAATGTGATCATGGCTGATCATCCCCAATCAGTACCCCGTTCCTGCCTTCTCCCCTCCAGCGTCAAGGTTCAAGAGTTTTTTGTACCAATTAGTAAAGACATTGAAAACGTGATGTGCGGCCAGCTTCCCCAGCTGATTCAGAGCGATGCTTAACAACGGCCTAGCCTACAGGACAGGTCACCCAGGGAAATGCAATGATTTTTGCAACAGTCTCATTGATTGTGTTCATCTTCTTTTGGCCACATCAGCTGGGTACGTGTGTTCACGAGAGTGTGTTTATAGGTGTGCTTATGTGTTCGTCTTTGTGTATGGCTATATATGTGAGACTTGTTTGTATATCTGTATGTGTGACTGTTTCTTTTGTATATATGTGTGTGTGCGTTTTTATTTTATTGTGTGTGTGCACACATTTTCATATATTACGTTTTTGTGTTTATATACATATGTGTGTTTTGATAAATTATATGTGTGCATTAATATAAATAAATTCGTGTTTTTAATTATGTGTGTGTTTTTATCCATATATTGCGAGGGTGTGCGTGCATGAGTGAGGGTGCATTTCCAGATGAACCAACAGCCGGATCTCTGGGTGACCGCTCCGACCTCTGTACTGGACAGGGGGTTACAGGACAGGGAGGTTGGGGGGGGGGGGGTTACAATACTGGAGGGGGTGGGGTTGAAGTCCTGGACAGAGAGGATAGGGGGGGGGGGAGGTTACAATACTGGATAGGGAGGGGGTGGGGTTGAAGTCCTGGACAGAGAGGATAGGGGGGGGGGGGTTTACAATACTGGACAAGGAGGGGGTGGGGGTTGCAGTCCTGGACAGGGAGGATAGGATGATGTGGGGTGGGGGGTGGGGGTGGGGGGGGGGGGTGCATCAAGCGTCTACAGGGTGCGGGCATGGAGCCGCGGACTGTACCACATGCCCACCCACAGCAGTCTGTGGCATTTATTTACGGGGACAGAGCAACAGCCTTTAGCCTTTGCAGTGAGTAGTTATATCAGACATGGTTTCAAGTGAATCAGCACCATTGCGTTCCCGGAATAATAACGTGACTGAGAGACAAACAACTCACCGCTTCATATCTGTTTCAGATACCAAACCCAAACACACCCGGGGTGCAAAACATTTGGTGCCGGCATCTTTCTAGAATGACATGGTTTAAGGTGAGGGGAGGGGTGCTGAGCGGTAACCTTTTCACACAAATGGTGGTGTGTGTATGTGTGGACCAAGCTGCAGCAGGTGGGACTAGTGTTGGTCGGTGTGGGCAAGTTGTGTCTTGTTTTTTAAAAAACAATAAGTGCTGCCTTGTCCACATCTTGTAAAATAATAAATCAATTTTCCTTCCCGATAAAAATATATAAAGTCATGAGAGGCAAAGATAGAATAAGGCAGTCAGAATCTTTATTCCCCCCCCCCCCCCCCCAAGATGGAAATGTCAAAGACTAGAGGGCATAGCCTTGTGGGCATAACGGGGACAGAATTTGAAGGACATGTAAGTGTTTTACACAGAGGGTGGTTGGTGCCTGGAAAATGCTGGTGGTGGTGGTGGAGGCATTTACAATAGTGGCGTTTAAGAGGCTTTTGGATAGCTCTCCGCAGGGATACTGAGCAAGTGCAGGGAGAGGAGATTAGGCATCATATTCAGCATGGACAGTATGGGCCGCAGGGCCTGTTCATGTGCTTTTCAGCAATTTATTTGGAGAACGCATTGGATACCATATTATTATCTTTGCTTGTAATTGTAATGATGTATGCATAATCTCTTCCTGACCTACTCTCCCCAAATGTCAAGAACTCAAGTTCCTTCTCACTGTAACAGGGAACATGTGTTGGAATTGTGTGTATGCCCCAAATTCTGGCTTACAATCACCTTTAAACACTCATACCTAATGACCTGAAATCACTTAAAGGAGCAGAAAACACACCAGTATTATTTCACAGTGGCTCAGCTGCCTCACAATGCCAGAGATCCGGGTTCAATCCTGACCTCGGGTGATGTCTGTGTGGAGTTTGCATGTTCTCCCTGTGACCAGGTGGGTTTCCTCCCACATCCCAAAGACGTGCTGGTTTGTCGGTAAATTATCCCTCTGCAATGGGAAAGTGGGATAACATAGAACTAGTGTGGACGAGTGGTCGATGGTCGGGGAGGGGAGAGAATGCAGGGGTTACTTGAAAGTAGAGAAATCAATGTCATGCCACTGCGTTGTAAGCCACCCAAGCAAAATATGAGGCGCTGTTCCTCCAATTTGCATGTACTGTAGCTTCACAGTGGAGGAGGCCTAGGGCAGAGAAAAGAAGAGCATGCAAACTCCATACGAACAGCACCCAAGGTCAGGATCAACCTGGGTGTCTGGCAGTGTGAGGCAGTTGCTCCACCCACCTGCGTCACCATGCCGCCGTGGAAATTGGCGTTTGATGGTCAATATTATGAATATTAAATTCATAATTAGATAGACACAAAATGCTGGAGTAAGTCAGCGGGTCAGGCAGCATCTCTGGAAATTATGGATAGGTGGCGTTTCAGGTCGGGACCCTTCTTCAGACCGAAGATCTGCAGTTCCTTTTTATTACATTTTAACTTTATAATTCTAGATTTTATTTAACTGTCTGAAATTAGTTGCAGTAATGGGATTTAAACCCACGTAGTTCCCTTTGGCTTTTGCTTGCTGATCCAGTTGCTTGCCCACTACACCGCTAGATATTTTAAACTCCACTGTGCCGACCATTCTATGTCAAGAGGCATGTCTATCTCACTGAGATCATTGCTTGCTTGGAGATGTAACATCAACGGTAGGAGACGCTGAATTTTAGAACTCCACTTGCTTGCCCTTGATCAGGAAATGTGTGCATGTCCCTCTTGAGACACATCTGCCCATGGGCGATAGCCCTCTCCTAATTCCAACCCCCCAATGACACCAAGACCAAATACCAATGCAATGACATAATACTCGAGCACACCATGACATCATCTCTAGGTGCAATATAATGACATCACATTCAAGTACACAATGACATCATATCCCAACCCAACGCGTCGCAGCATGATGAGATCATATCCTGGCACAGGTGCGATGACATCATACTTGGGCAAAATATGACATCATATCCAGGCACAACATTATGACATCACACTCAGCATAACACTATGTCATCATATCCCAGTATAAACTGATGACATCATTGCCGTTGGAACACAACGATCTCAGATTTGAAATATGGCGTCGTTTTTCCAGCAAATCTGAGTGTTTTTTTGTTTGTAGTGAAACGAGTTTTGAGATTTCCTCCCAACTTTAGGGCTATCTCCGTGAATGCTATGCCTTTTTTTTCCGTGTCTGTGCCTGTCCTCATCGTCAGAGGGAATAATGACAGCGGGGACCGTAGAGGGAGTAACGCCATGGATGTAGGGCAAATGAGGGTGGGGAGACGGGGGGTATGGGGTGCAGTGCGAAGAGGTGTGGGGTAGGGGTGTGGAGGGAAGGGGTAGGGGAGACGGGTGTTGAGGAGACGAGGTGTGGAGGTGACAAAAGGGTGTAGGGGACGGGGGTGCAGGGGGAGACAATGGACAGGGTGGGGGGGACGGGGATGGGAGTAGGTGGGTGATCAGAGGGGTGGTGAGACAATGGGTGAAGTGGTGTGGGGAAAAAGGAGGGGGGACAAAGGGTGTGGGGAAGGGCTGTGAGGGGATGGACATTGAGAGGCAGCCGGCCAGAGAGATGAGAGTCATACAGCACGGAAACAGGCCCTTCGGCCCAACTCCTTCATGCCGACTACGATGCCCCATCTATACTAGTCCCACCTGTCCGCATTTGGCCCATATCCCTCTTTACCTTTCCTATCCATGTACCTATCCAAATGTTATAACTATTGTGATAGTATCTGCCTCAACTACCTCCTCTGGTAGCTTGTTCCATAAACCCACCACTCTCTATGTGAAAGTGTTGCCCCTCAGGTTCCTATTAAATCTTTTCCCTCAAGGAGACCGCACTCCTGGACACCAAATCTGAACACAATACTCCAGATATGGCCTCGCTTCTTGTATATCTGACCTATAGACTTTAGAGATATAGCGCTGAAACAGGCCCTTTGGCCCAACGAGTCTGTGCCAACCAGCCATCACCCCATACACTGGCACTATCCTACATGCTGGGGACAATTTACAATTTTACTGAAACCAATTAACCTACAAACCAGTACGTCTTTGGAGTGTGAGAGGAAACCCACGTGGTCACAGGGAGAACATACAAACTCCACACAGACAGCACCCGTGGATATATAAATAGATGAATGATAGATGGAAAGATAGATATAAAGAAAGAAATGAAAAGACACATAAATAAATAGACCAACGGATAGACAGACAGATAAATAAATAAATAGATTGACGAATGAATAAACAAATGAATACATAAATAAATAAACAAGCAAACAAATAAATAAATAAATAAATAGATGGGTGGATGAATGAATAAGGTGGATGAAAGGCTATACTTTGTTTCACTCCTGCCATTGGGATGAAGGTACAGGAGCCCGTAAACCGTAATGACCAGGTTCAGAAGCAGCTTCTTCCCAATAACCATCACACTATTAAACACTGCAGCCTCCAAATAGGGTCCGGACAATATAGACTTGGGGGCATTGTTTTTATCTTTGCACTATTTTTGTTTTTATATATATTCTGAACTTTTCTGTTTATCCTGGGGTTTTACAGAGTTCTATGTTCACACATCTGTTGTGCTGCTGCAAGAAAGAAGTTCTTTGTTCTGTTTTGGGACATTTGCCGATAAACACTCTTGACTCTCTCTCGTGATAAATACCGGGGAGATTGAGGGTGAGGGGGATCAGGCACAGAAGCAGAGTTGAGGGCATCTGAGGTTGTGATGACTGGTGGGGTGGGGAATGCTGGAGAGGTCCTTGTGTTGGCCCCCACCCTGTGCTGTCCTGCGGGCGAGGGGGGGGTGGGGGGTGACACCCGCTTTGTTGTACGACAAGCCCACCGTCAATGATGCCACCCGTGCATTAGCCGGCGACCTCGCGATGCATCTGTCTGCAGATGTGTCCGACATTCCCTGCGATGCTCCTCCTGGCCTTAGTGCCGAGAGACGGGGTCTTTCAGTACCAGGGACAGCTCCAGCCCAGGCTGCTCTGCTGCCACAGGGCTGAGGATCACCATCGGACAGGGTTTGGGGACAGCGGCCGGTTTCGATGCCCGGTCCCGGACACAGCGACGCAGGGGACCAGACCTCGTCACGTACGGCCCTACGCCACACCTTGTCCCGACAGCAAACCAACGGCGGTCACATCTATCCCACCCAATATACCTTTATTAAGCTTAGTGTAGAGATAAAGGAGTGTGAGTGAATATGTGAGTGAATGTGTGTATGGGTATGCATAAATGTGTGTATGTATGTATATGCGTGCATGTGTGTGTATGTGGTGCCCTTGTGTGTGTATGTTTGTGTATGCATGTGTGTGTCCAAGCATGTATAAATGTGTGTGTACACGGATGTGTGTGTGTGCATGTTAGGTGCGCATCAGGAGTATGTGTGTGAAGGTTCCTCTGCTCCTCACTGACTGGCCTTGGCGTTTATCCCTCTGGTGTCACACAACGTGGGCTTGGAGCTGACCACGGGGGGGCCGGGCTGTGCAGGGAGGCAGACCCCTTGCTCGATGGACCATTGTGGGCTCCTCGGTTGGCCGATTCGTCCGGAGTGTGTCTGCACCGACCAGCGAGAGGCCGCCAGCCAACAGAGAGAACGTTTGCTGTGGGTTTTCTTTTTTGATTTTGTTGCTTTCAGTTCAGTTCAAACCTTGGACAGCTCAGGCAGTGGAAGACAGAGGGATCCGAGTGTCAGGTGGTCGGGGGGCAGGAGAGGAGTTCAGGCACGGAGCCAGCAGACCAGGCTAGACAGCAGCACAACGGGCGGGTAGAGAGGGCAAGCGAGATGCACGGATGACGACAACCCTCCTCCAAAGTACGCAACTTGGGCTGGTCAGAGAGGAGGAGAGGAAAGAAGGAAGAAGACAGCAGATAAGTGGCAGACACGAAGAATGCAGATGCTGGGATCTTTAGCTTAGTTTAGGTCAATGAATGACCATTAAGATATATAAACTAAACTAAATTAACTAAAGTAAACTAACTAGAAACTAAACTTTTTAGTCGGTAGTATAGTTTAGCTTAGACATATCAATCAATGACCTTTCTTCTTCTGGCGTATGGCGTGCACAGCCTAAAGTTGTGGGACAACTTGTTCTATTTGATCTTATTTGATTGTGCACGCCGGGTTGATTGCATTTGTCGAAACAGGATGGACCACGTGAAGGCTGAAATCTCCTTTGATAATGACCTTTGATATCTCGAAACTAAATTAAACTAACTAGTTATTGATTGACCATTAATACCTCTAAACTAAATTAAACTAATGTACTGCTGAAACAGGCCCTTCAGTCCACTGAGTCCACGGCGATCATCGATCTCCCATTCACACTAGTTCTATCCCACTTATTCATCCACTAGGGGCATTTTACAGAGAGCAATCAATCTGCAAACCTTGAGTACAATAAAATGTTGGACGTTTCGGATGCTCTGCTGCAGGAAAGATGCCATTTAGTTGGATAGAATGCAGGGAAGATTCACAAGGATGTTGCCAGGTCTCGAGGGCCTGAGCTATCGGAAGCTCGAGGGCCTGAGCAGACTAGGACTCTATTCCTTGGAACACAGGAGAGTGAGGGGTGATCTTATAGAGGTGTACAAAATCACGAGGGGAGTAGATAGGGTGAATCTTTCACCCAGGTTAGGGGAATCCAATCAGTTTCTTTTGGTTTAGTTTAGTTTAGTTTATTGTCACGTGAACCGAGGTACAGTGACATTTTTTGTTGATGTGCGCTATCCAGTCAGCGGAGAGACTCAGAAGGGTCTCGACCTAAAACGTCACCCATTCCATCCCTTCAGAGATGCTGCCTGTCCCACTGAGTTACTCCAGCTTTTTGTGTCTATCAGTGGAAAGACTATATATGATTACAATGGGGCAGTCTACAGTGTACAGTTGCAGGATAAAGGGAATGATGTTTAGTGCAAGGTAAAGTCCAGTAAAGTCCAATCAAAGATAGTCCGAGGGTCTCCAATGAGGTAGATGGTAACTCAGGACCTGCTCTCTAGTTGGAGATGGGATGCTTCATAACAGGTGGGAAGAAACTGTCCCTGAATCTGGAGGTGTGTGTTTTTCACACTTCTGAACCTCTTGCTTGATGAGGTAGTTAGGGCAGGTACTATAACAACATTTAAAAGACATTAGGAAAGATTACGAGGAATATGAAGGGAAGAGGGAGTGCCCGTGGTGAGACTAGAAACAAATTGCCGATGCTGGTTTATATCAAAGATAGACATAAAGTGCTGGAGTAACTCAGCGGGTCAGGCAGCATCTCTGGAGAAAGAGGATGGGTGACGTGTCGTGTCGTGTCGGGTCGGGACCCTTCTTCAGACTGAGGTGGCCTTGCCGAGGTATCGTGAAGTGATAACAGCTAATGATTTTATACACCTCTATAAGATTACCCCTCCACCTCCCGTGCTCCAAGCAATAAAGCCCTATCCTGCCCAACCTCTCCCTGTAGCTCGGACCATGGAGTCCCGGCACCATCCCGGCCCTCGGCATTGAGAATTATACAGCACAGAACAGGCTCTTCAGCCCATCAACATCCACCTACACTAGTCCCACGCCTACGTATTGCTCATATTCCTCGAAATCTTTACTAATGTCTTTTAAATGTTGTTATAGTCCCTGCCCCAACTACCTCCTCCGGCAGTTCGTTCCATACACCCACCATCCTCTGTGTGAAAAAAAGGTTGCCCCTCAAGTTCATATTAAATCCTTCCCCTCTCACCTTAAACCCATGTCTTCTGGTTCTTGATTCCCCTATCCTGCGTTCACCCTATAGCGTCCCCCCTATCTATTCCCCTCGTGATTATACTCAGCCTCTCAAAAGCTGGCAACATCCTCTCCCCTGGGTAAAAAGACTCTGTAGATTCACTCTATATTCCCCTCATGATTTTATACACATCTGTAAAGATCACCCCTCAGCCTCCTGCGCTCCAAGGAATAAAGTCCTAGCCTGCCCGACCTCTCCCTGCAGCTCAGGCCCGCGGGTCCTGCCAGCACCGCGGAGAGGACGACCCTGGGCATTGGCGGAGTTTGGTGTGGACACTCACCCACGCAGGCCGTCCCGTCCTCGTTGGGCTCGTAGCCCCGGCTGCACCTCCTGTTGGGGAGACACCTGTAGCCCCCGAAGGTGTTTATGCATGTGGGCCTGTTGCTGGGGCAAGGCCGTGGGAAACGGGCACACTCGTCCTCATCTGTGTGGGGGGGCAGAGACAGAGAGAGAGACTGGTACACTAGGCACAACCTACACCCATCCCTGGCACCCAGGAATACACACCCCCACATCGCCACCACTCCCTCGTTTTCAGATCAATTTCCGACTTTGGTTCTTGGTCTTCCAGTTTTAGTTTTTAGACATACAGCGTGGAAACAGCCCCTTTGGACTAACGAGTCCGCGCGGACCAAGGATCACATGTTCACACTAGTTCTATGTTATCCCACTTTCTCCTCCACTCCCGACACACTAGAGGCAATTTACAGAGGGCCAATTATCCTACAAACTAGCACGCAGGGCGGAAAGGTGGCGCGGCAGTAGAGCTGTTGCCTTACAGCGCTTGCAGCGCTGGAGACCCGGGTTCGATCCCGACTACGGCTGCTGTCAGTACAGGGTTTATACATTCTCCCCGTGAACACGTGGGTATTCTCATAGATTTTCGGTTTCCTATCGCACTCCAAAGATGTACAGGTTTGTAGGTTAATTGGCTAGGTATAAGTGTAAATTGTCCCTATTGTGTGTAGGATAGTGTTGGTGTGCAGGGATCTATGGTCGGTGTGGACTTGGTGTACTGAAGAGCCTGTTCCACGCTGTATCTCTAAAAAAATGGGACCAGCACGCGGAGTCGCCTGGTATGGGCGCATCTTTGCTCACCTTTACCAGTATTAATCTTGGCCAGATTGGAGAGGCTAGGAATTTAAAATGGGGTAAAAGCTTCAGTGCTGCTGGGAGATTTGGTCAATTTGAAAGTGCTCTCTGTGGAACTGGAACAAGCTGCCGAGTGGTGCCAGTTTGTCTACAGCCTAGATCCAAGCTGCAGGAAAAGAATAAGAACATCTGCAGACCCTGTTAATTAGGTGCAAAATGCATAGAATGGAGTGGATGGCTGCAAACCTTGTAAATAATTGTAAATAATATTGCAGAGTTCGACTTTGCCGAGTGTTGATTGGATGAAGTATTGAGCCTTGTCTGGTTTTCTTGCAGATCAGGGTAAATGTTGCTATGTTTGTTTCCTCCGAGAAGCCCTGTTTGAATTCAATGTGTTAGCTACTGTATTATTGGGTTAGGGAAATGTCTGTTATGTATGGGGTTAATCGATAATTGTAATTGGATTGTAACGAGACCACTCCCATGTGGTTCGGCCCCTCAAGGTCCGGGGACCTATAAAAGTCCGCTGCCACGAGGTCCTGCGTCGATCTTCTGGGAGTGCGCTTAGGACTGCGTGACCTTCTGGAGTGTCTCTGTTTGAACGAGGCCTAGAGGGCTTGAACAGGCAGATACGAGGATCGAACCCGCGGTGGGATAGGTACAGTGCTGGGAACTGTAATTGTGTTTTGTCAAAATAAAGATTAGTTGATCAAGTGCTTGATTCAGTGGTTTTTGACTGAAACTAGACTGGGGGAAGCTTAAAACGAGCAATTTACACCAGGATTTTGGACCATCTTTAATTGATCTTTACTGGACTTTATCTTGCACTAAACCTTATTACCAATTATTGTGAGCAATTTTGGTCCCATATCTGAGGAAGGTTGTGCTGGCGTTGGAGATACTCCAGGGGAGGTTTACAAGAATGATCCCACGAATGATTGGGCTGACATATGACGAGCGTTTGTCGGCGTGGGCCTGCACTCGCTGGACTTTAGAAGCATGAGGGGCAAAACCTCATTGAAACTTACCGACTAGTGAAAGGCATGGTTGGAGTGGATGTGGAGAGGATGTTTCCACTAGTGGGAGAGTCTAGGACCAGAGGTCATAGCATCAGAATAAAAGGATGTTCCTTTAGGAAGGAGATACAGAGGAATTTCTTCAGTCAGATGGTGGTGAATCCGTGGAATTCATTGCCACAGAAGGTTGTGGATGCCTAGTCAATGGATATATTTATGGCAGAGAATGGGGTTGAGAGGGAAAGATCGATCAGCCATGATTGAATGGTGGAGTAAACTTGATGGGCCGAATGGCCTAACCCTGCTCCTATTACTTATGAAATTATGAATGGCTTGATTGTGTCATGTATAGTCTTTTACATGAATCATGTATTGTCTTTCCACTGACTAGTTAGCACGCAACAAAAAAGCTTTACACTGTATCTCAGTCCACATGACACTAAACTAAACTAAAGAAAGGTAAAGGTGAAGAAGGCTCCCGACCCGAAACTGCGCTCATCCTTTTCCCCCAGAGATGCTGCCTGAGTCGCTGAGTTGCGTCAGCACTTTGTGTCTATCTTCAGTATAAACCACTATCTGCAGTTCCTTTATAGACAAACTAAACGCAGGTCAAGACATTACCTAGTTGCAATGCTATGTTTCCCACTCTAAAACTGAACAGGTGAAATTCCATCATGTTATGCTCACTCTTCCCCAAAGGGCCCCTTACAATGAATTCTTAAGACAACTCTTCTTCGCACACCTCGCTCCCTGTAGACAGGGTCTGGAGGGTGTGAATGTCGATGAGGTCCTGACTCACCTGTACATCGACGTCTTCCGTCAACTGTGAATCCTCGCCCGCACTGAAAAAGACAAGACATTTGTCTTTGGTGAAGTAGGTGAGGCTGCATTTAGAGTATTGTGTTCAGTTCTGGGCACCGTGTTATAGGAAAGATATTGGCAAGCTGGAAAGGCTACAGAGAAGATTTATGAGGATGTTGCCAGGGCTGGAGGGTCTGAACTATAGGGAGAGGTTGAGTAGGCTGGGACTCTATTCCCTGGAGCGCAGGAGGATGAGGGGTGATATTAGAAAGGTGTATAAAATCATGAGAGGAATAGATCGGGAGTCTCTTGCCCAGAGTAGGTGAATCAAGGACCAGAGGACATAGATTTAAGTTGAAGGGGAAAAGATTTAATAGGACTCTGAGGGGTAACATTTTCACACAAAGGGTGGTGGGTGTATGGAACAAGCTGCCAGAGGAGGTAGTTGAGGCAGGGACCATCCCAACGTTTAAGAAACAGTTAGACAGGTACATGGATAGGACAGGTTTGGAGGAATATGGGCCAAACGTAGGCAGGTGGGACTAGGGTAGCGGTGACATGTTGGCGGTACCGGGAGGGAGACGTCGGACGCGAGGAGCAAGGGCCGGTGGGAGGGTGGACCGAGGTAATGCCTCCAGCGCTGGCAAGGTCAGCTGCAGAAGGAACCCCCGGGACACAAAGATGGCCGGGCGAGGAGACAAGAGGGGCAAAGACGACGGAGGAAGGCCCTGCAGGAGCCGGGGGCTTACCGGGATCAGGAACCGCTACAGTAGATCGAGAGGTCTAAAACTAGAGGGCACAGGCTTAATGTCAGGGAGGAAGGTTTTAAGAGGGACCTCAGGGGCAACCTTTTCACTCAAAGGTAGAGAGGTTGAGATAGAGAGAGAGGAGGAGGTAAGGAGAGAGGGAGTCTCCGTCTCAGGACTCTGCGGAGGTATATGTATGTAGAGAACCCCCCCCAGATGGCACCTCTGGCCACGTATTGTTTCCATCGGGGTCGTTGCCTAAGGAGGGTTTTGCGGCCCACGGTGGCGGACATCAGTCGACCCGCCCTAAGGGGCTTGCTTGTTTTCTATCGGGATGTGCTAAGAGTGAGGAATTTGGTTGTTTTCAGCCAGCGTGTTGCTCCAAGAGGGGAGGGGGATGTTGTGGCTGCGGGGGTGGCCGGTCCTCACTCTGTCATGGCGGGTGTCGAGGAGAGGCGCGCGCCTAGAGTGGTTCTGACTAAGCTTTCACCCGCTCCGTCAGATCTGCTCATCGGGCCTAGGCTCCAGGATATTTCTCGGGCACCGGCTCCACACAACCTGAGCCGCCTTTCTGAGATGACCAGCATGCCGTTTCGTGAAGCGAAGAGACGCGCACTGTACAGAATGTTCCTGCACATTCTGCACCTCCTTGCCTTCGTCTCCCGTCCCGACACACCATGGTGGATGGTGTTACCACCCGAAGGCGGGCGAGGTCCTCAGTGGAGGTCCCTCTACAAGGGAGTTGTCCCCCTTTACATTGGGGACCTGGGGTAGAGACTGTTGCACAGAGCGGTGGTTTGTAATAAACCTTTGAGTCGGTTCACGGGCTCTTCCGCCGCATGTATTTTCTGCGGTGAGGAGGAGACCGTGTTCCACGCGAATATGGAGTGTGTGAGGTTACTGCCCCTGTACCAATATCTGAAGGGGTTGTTCCTCAAGTTCTGGTTGCATTTTAGTCCCACGATTCCAGTGTTTGGACATAAGGCAGGGAGTGAGGAGAGACGATCTGGGGTTGGGACCTCCCTGTCGGTTTGCTCCTGGGCCTGGCCAAGATGGCCATTCGCGGGTCCAGGCAGCGGGCGGTCGATGGTCAGGCTAGAGTCGGCTGCCTGCCCCTCTTTCGGGCCTACATCCTTGCACGTGTGTCCCTGGAGAGGGAACACGCGGTGTCCACAGGGACTTTGGAGGCCTTCCGTGGGTGCTGGTCACCGCGTGGGGTTGAGAGTATTGTAAACAATGAATGCATTGTTGTACTATAATGATTATTTGTTTACAGTGTAATTTCTGATTATGTTTTGATGTGTTGTATCATATGACTGTCGAATAAAGTTTTTTTATTTTTTTATTTTATTTTTATTTATTTATTTTTATTTATTTATTTTTATTAGAAGTATTGTACAGTACAGTAATCTCAAACACACTTAAAATTATACATTTCTTGTACCACTTCTTATTTTAAACTTTAATAAGAAAAAGGATAGAAAGAGTTAGCAGAGATAGTAAGTGAGTGAAAGAGTGGTCCAGGAAAACCCATAGGGACCTAAACCACAAGGAAGAGTTAAACAAAAAGAGAAAACCAAAAGAAGGAAAAAGAAAAAAAAGAAAGTAAGATAAGATAAGACAAGATAAAAGAGATGTACCTACTTCATATCTTTACTCGCCCCTCACCAGGTCCTGAAACCATTTATTATCAACATTTTGTTGCACCCTATATTTGTAATGTCGATAAATGGAGACCAAATCTTTTGGAAATGGTCTTGTTTACCTGCTAGGAGGAATCTCATATCTTCTAGGTGTAACAGTTCCGACATATTAGAAATCCACATTTTTATCGTTGGCGTGGGAGCGTTTTTCCAAAATTTCAGTATACGTTTTTTTGCCGTTATTAAGCCATAATTAAGAAAGCTCTTTTGAAACGAAGTCAGCTCCAAACTGGCTTCGATTGTTCCAAAAATGATCAGTTCTGCATTCGCGTTCAGTTTTATTTTAAATAATTTCGTGAAAATTTCAAAGATTTCATTCCAAAATTTTTGAATTTTTATACAAAAAACAAAAGAATGTGCTATAGTTGCTTCTTGGTTTGACATTTATCACAGATAGAAGAGACATTTGGGTAAAATTTACTTATTTTAGCTTTTGAATAGTATAATCTATGTAAAATTTTAAATTGAATTAGAATGTGTCTTACATTAATCAAGCATTTATGTACATATAACAAGTGTTTATCCCAACTCTCTTTCGAGATTTTTATAGCTAGTTCTTGTTCCCAGTCTCTTCTAATCCTATCAGATGATGGTATTTCTATATTTAGGATGGTATTATACAAGTATGATATTAAATTAGTTGATTCCGCTTTTATATTCATTGTCTCATCTAATAGGTCTGGAGACATATTTTGATATTCTTGTGTATATTTTTTCAAATAGTCATGTATTTGAAAATATTTAAAATATTGATTACTACTCAAGTTGTATTTAAGTTGTAGTTGGTGAAATGATAAAAACCTTCCATTATCATACATGTCTCCAAACGTTTTAATTCCTAATCTATCCCAGTGTGTAAAATATTTATCTATAGTAGATGGTTTAAACGAAGGATTATTCATTATAGGTGAAAGAAGCGATAGATTTCTTAATTTTAAAGTTAATTTTATTTGTTTCCAAATTCTAATTGTACTATGAATAATTGGATTTTTACTATATATTGTATTCTTCAATTTTGTTGGTGAGAGAAGGATCGCTCCTATATTAAAAGGGGAACAATCCTCTCTCTCCATTACTATCCAATCCACCTGCTGGGCCGAGTTGTCCAACAGGTGAATCATATTTTTGACATTTGCGGCCCAGTAATAATACAAAAAATTAGGGAGTGTTAATCCGCCAAATTCTTTAGGTTTGCACAAATGTCTTCTTTGAATTCTATGGGCTTTATAGTCCCATATAAAATTTGTGATATCAGCATCCAGTTTAAAAAATATATATTTTTGGTAAGTATATCGGTATTGACTGGATTAGATATAAAATTTGTGGTAAAAATATCATTTTTATAGCATTTATTCGGCCTATTAGAGACATCGGAAGAGTTTTCCAAAATTTAATCAGTATGTTTAGTTTGTTGAGTAAGGGCATATAGTTTGCATTAAATAAAGATTTATATTTTCTAGTAATTTCAATTCCCAAATATTTGAATTTTTCTGAAGCAATTTTAAAAGGGAATTTTAACAGGTGTGTTGAGTCTTGAGGTTTTATCGTCATAATTTCACTTTTATTCCAATTTATTCTATATCCTGAAAAGGATCCAAATTCCTCTATTAGATTTAATATATTTGGTATACTGATTTGTGATTTTGTAATATATAATAATACATCATCTGCATATAATGATATTTTATTATTTGAGTATTTTGTATTATAACCATGGATGTTTGAATATATTCTAATACTTTCCGCTAACAGTTCTATTACAAGAGCAAATAGCAGGGGTGATAGTGAACATCCCTGTCTATTTCCCCATGATAATTGAAATTTCGGGGACAACATATTATTAGTTAATATTCTGGCAGTAGGCCTGTCATATAATAGTTTTACCCAAGCGATAAAATTCTCTCCCATTTGAAATTTTTGCAATACTTTAACAAGGTAATCCCATTCCACTTGATCGAATGCTTTTTCTGCGTCCAATGAAATAATTGATAAGTCTTGTTCTTCGGTTTTGTATGAGTGCATTATATTAAACAGACGTCTCAAATTATTGCATGAGTATCTCTTGGGTATAAACCCTGTTTGATCCGCATTTATTAATTTACTAACATATTTACTTAATCTTCTAGCTAATGTTTTCGCTAATATTTTTTTATCTGTATTTAACAGCGCAATAGCTCTATAAGAACCCGGGTCTTCTAAATCTTTATCTTTTTTAGGCATAAGTGTAATCGTTGATTCCGCTAGTGTTTCTGGAAGTGTATGTTCTTTAAAAGCATATGTATACATTTTATGTAACCGTGGTGTAATTATCTCGTAGAATCTTTTATAAAATTCATTACTAAAACCATCTGGTCCTGGTGTTTTTCCATTCTTTAATGAATTTATTGTTTCTTCTATTTCCTTTGTTGAGATTTGTGCTCCTAGTTCCTCTTGTTCGATCAAATTAAGTTTTGGGGGATTACAATTATCCAAGAACTCTATAACTTTAGTACTATCTGCTAACGCTTTAGATGTATATAAATGTTGATAAAATTGAGCGAATCTTTTATTAATATCCTTAGGTAGTGTTAACAATTCCCCTTTATCTGATTTAATCTTTAAAACCGTATGATCTTTTTCCCGTTTTTTCAGTTGTCGTGCAAAAAGTTTGTGTGGTTTATCCCCAAATTCAAAATGTTCCTGTTTTGTAATTTGAAATAATCTTATAACATTTGCTGATAATATTTTATTTAATTTCAATTTCAATATTGTTATTTTATTATGTTTATCTATAGTTGGCTCTTTAGCGTTATCTAAATCCAATTGTCTAATTCGTTCTTCTAACTGCCTTTGTTCATTCTTATTCATTTTATTTAGAAAAGCTTGGTATGAGATTATAGATCCTCTAATAAATGCTTTGAATGATTCCGATAGTAAGGTTGGTGAGATCTCTGGGATATCATTAGTCTTGAAAAAAGTTCCATCTGTTGTTTTAGATACATTTCCCCTTGTGGATCATTTAGGATTTGAGGATTAAACCTCCAAAACGATTTATTAGTAGGCATTCCTTCTAGTTTAAAAAAAAAAGTTAACGGGGAGTGATCAGAAATTGTACTATTGTGGTATTTTGGGTTCAATGTATAGGGAATTTTGTATCCACTAGAAAATAGTCAATATGTGAATAAGTTTTGTGTACCATTGAATAAAACGAGTATTCCCTTCCAGCAGGGTTAGTGATCCTCCAGACATCTGTTATATTTGTATTTTTTATGTATGTATTTACGATTTCCCTGGTTTTAGAATAAAGTTTTTGAAAAGGAAAAAAAAAAAAAGAGAGAGAGGGAGGGAGAGAGATAGGTGAAGGTAGAGTTAGGAAGACAGGTTAGAAGAGAGCGTTTGCATACCTCGATGTCCTCGATGCCAGCTTGCACTCCTTCTTGTGGGAAGGGCACTTCGATGGTGGAGTTGAGCTCGGTGAGGGCGACAGGTCTGGAGGAGAAGCTGCCCCCTGGCCAGGTCACCTCCAGGTGAGTTGCCACGTCCTTCCCTGTCAGCAAGAAGCAGAGATTGTCTGATCAGCAACATTAGATAAAGAGAGGAACGGACGAGAGACAGCAGGTGGGACTAGTGTAGCTGGGACATGTTGGCCGGCGTGGGCAAGTTGGGCCGAAGGTGCCTGCTTCCACACTGTATCGCTGTTTGACTCTATGACCAGCAAACACCCCGTCCCCAGCACAGGCAACTCTCCACTCGGGTGTGTTAACCCACAGAAGTGTGAAAATGCACACCTCCTGTCCACTGACTCCATCTACACTTCACGCTGCCTCAGCAAGGCCACCAGCACAATCAAGGACCGGTCTCACCCCGGTCGCTCCCTCTTCTCCCCTCTCCCAACAGGCAAGAGGTACAGAAGTGTGAAAACGCACACCTCTAGATTCACAGCCAATTTTTTCCCAGCTGTTATCAGGCATCTGAACCACCCTATCACCAACTAGAGAGCAGTCCTGATCTCCCATCTACCTCATTGGAGACCCTCGGACTATCTTTCCATTCCTGACCCTTTCTACGACTTGAAATCAGCGCTTTCTCTCTTTTCCAGTCCTGACGAAGAGTCTTGGACCAGCAACCGTGGGTGGGTTTCTGTTTCCGCAGATGTTGCCGGACCCGCTGGGTGTTCCCAGCACCTTCTGTTTTTCCGTTTCGGATTTGCGACATCTGCTGGGTTTTCTTTCCTTGATTTCTCGGGACATTTGGGAGCTGGCGCCGAGACGTGAACTTGTGGCTGGGAAAGCTGGGGAGAGTGCCGCGGATTTGATGCAAGGCTCTCGGGAGGTGACAAATTAAAACCTAAATTAATTGAGTAGGAAGGAACTGCAGATGCTGGTTTAAACCGAAGGTAAACACAAAATGCTGGAGTAACTCAGCAGGACCGGCAGCATCTCTGGAGAGAGGTAATGGGTGACGTTTTAGGTCGAGACCCTTCTTCAGTCTGAAGAAGTGTCACGACCCGAGACGTCACCCATTCCTTCTCTCCGGAGATGCTGCCTGTCCCACCGAGTTCCTACAGCACTTGGTGCCTAAATCAATTGAGATAATTAATGTCCACACCATGTAAAGGCACTTTCAATAAAATATGCTGCTCTAACTGTCCGACACAGTAATTTAGTACGGCATCACCATAATTTAATCCTTAAAGCATTTTTTATGAGGTCCTCTTATATTTTTACGGGGGGAGAATTGGATTTATAGAAGCCCAGCCCTTCGCTGTTCAACTGCTATTTAATTTACCTGTCCGGAATAAAACAGAAGATATACTTGTAGAAAGCGACTCCACAATTACTGATCTGCCCAGCTCACTGCTTGAATCCATTCTCACAGTGTGGACAGAAAGAAATCCAAGCTTGGCACAATGCGGTTTAGGGTCTCAATGGAGTGGGTGATTATTTTTCCCATGGAATGATCCTTGGGCTTTGGTAAAAACACCAACTGGAATCATCAAGTAATTGCCAACCATTTAACTCCCTCAGCTTTCATCAGTCCGAGTATTGAGTATAGAAGTTGGGAGGTCACGTTGCAGTTGTATAAGACGTTGGTGAGGCCGTATTTAGAGTATGGTGTTCAGTTCTGGGCACCATGTTATAGGAAAGATGTTGTCAAGCTGGAAATGGTACAGAGAAGATTTATGGGGATGTTGCCAGGACTAGAGGGTCTGAGCTATAGGGAGAGGTTGAGTAGGCTGGGACTACTCAGCACTGGAGCACAGGAGGATGAGAGGAGATCTTATAGAGGTGTATAAAATCACGAGAGGAATAGATCGGGTAGATGCACAGTCTCTTGCCCAGAGTAGGTGAATCGAGGACCAGAGGACATAGGTTTAAGGTGAAGGGGGAAAGATTTAATAGGAATCTGAGGGGTATCCTTTTCACACAAAGGGTGGTGGATGTATGGAACAAGCTGCTAGAGGAGGTAGTTGAGGCAGGGACTATCCTAAGGTTTAAGAAACAGACAGGTATATGGATAGGGCAGGTTTGGAGGGATATGGTCCAAACGCAGGCAGGTGGGACTAGTGCAGCCGGTGTGGGCAAGTTTGCCGTAGGGCATGTTTCCACGCTGTATCACTCCATGACTATAACTCCCCCTCCCATTCCCACACTGACCTTTGTGTCCTGGGCTTCCTCAATTGCCAGAGTAAGGTCACACACAAACTGGAGGAACAGCACCTCATATTTTGCTTGGACAGCTCACAACCCAACGGTATGAACAATGAATTCTCCAATTTCAAATAATACCCCCTCTACCTCCCTTCTCTTTCCCCTGCCCTCCCCCACCCTATTGCACACAATTCTCCCACCCTCCAAGACACCCTGCTCCTTACCCCTCCTCCGCATGCTCATCTCCCATTCCCATTGTTCCCCATTTCTCTTTCACCCCCCCCTCTTTCCCCTTGCCCAATCCCCTTCCACCCATATCCCTCCTTCCAGCTTTATATTTCACTCCTCCTCGCCTTATCCGACACCCTTATCTCTCCTTTTCACCTCCAGCCTTTGCCACTCAGTATTGCCCCTCCCTCAGTACTGACCACAAGACGCAATTAACTTCCATTGGCTCCATTGGGATTGTGACTCAATCTCCTCTCAACCACAAGACCTCCCCATGCTGAATACAGAGGTGTAGTCAACGACTTTGTTGAGTGGTGTGGGCTGAATCACCTGCAGCTCAACCCCGACAAGACAAGACTTTTAGGAGGAGAAGAACACCCCTGTTCCCTGTTTCCATCAATGGTGTGGATGTGCAGTTAACCAAGGAGTACAAATACCTTGGAGTTTACCTGGACAGTAAGCTGGACTGGACCAGGAACGCTGAGGCCCTGTACAAGAAGGGACAGGGCCGGCTGTACTTTTTGAGAAGGCTCTGCTCCTTCAACGTCTGCAGTGAGATGCTGCAGATGTTCTACCAATCGGTGGTAGCCAGTGCCATCTTCTTCACTGCCGTGTGCTGGGCAACAGGGCGAAGGTTGCGGACACCAACAGGATTAACAAACTCACCAGGAAGGCTGGCTCCGTCCTGGGGGCGGAGTTGGATTCATGGGAGGGGGTCTTGGAGGGGAGGATGCTCCTCAAGCTGCGGAGCATCCTGGACAATACAGCTCACCCCCTCCATGACTCATTGGTCAACCTGAGGAGTACCTCACTTTAATTTCATGTATCTGTTATCAGCAGACCAATTTCCCTCCTGGGATAAATAAAATTATATCTCATCATATCATGTAGAAAGGAACTGCAGATGCTGGTTTACACCAAATATAGAATCAAAAAGCTAAAGTAACTCAGCAGGCCAGGCAGCTTCTTTCAAGAGAAGGAAGAGGTGACATTTCGGGTCGAGACCCTTCTTCAGACTCGATCAGAAACGTCACCTATTCCTTTTCTCCAGAGATGCTGCCTGACCCACTGAGTTACCCCAGCATTTTGTGTCTACCTCCCCTTGCTGGACGCATCTACCGAGGTGGACGCGCGCTGGGGATGGAAGGTTCCGGAAGGCGGTGGGTGGGACGCGCTCGCCTGACCTACCCAGCCCGAAGTGGGCGACAGGTTCCATCTCGCACAGGTACCCAGAGCCGCCGTCGATGATGCGTAGGTGAGGTCCACTCGCCCTGGTGTACACCACCACCTTTGCCCCTCGGGCAAACGCCCCAAAGCTGGTGCGAGGAATAACCCGCAGCCAGCTGTTGCCCGAGCCCTGGAACCAAAAACCACAAGATGCAGAGATTTAACCTGGGTGGAAAGAAACGTCACAGGGTGGTGGAGTAACTGAGTGGGTCGGCCAGCATCACTGTAGATGGGCACAAAGTGCTGGAGTAACTCAGTGGGTCGGCCAGCATCACTGGAAAAGGACACAAAGTGCTGGAGTAACTCAGTGGGTCGGCCAGCATCACTGGAGAACATGGATGATGGTGCCCCAACAACTCTCGCCAACCTCTCTACAGATGCGCCGAGGAGAGCGTGTTAATCAAGATGCATCACAGCATGGTTTGGGAACCGCTGCATTCAAGACTGCAAGAAATGATGCATAAAGACACAAAGTGCTGGAGTAACTCAGCGGGTCGGGCAGCATCTCGGGAGAAAGACACAGAATGCTGGAGTAACTCAATGTGTCAGGCAGCATCTCTGGAGAAAAATAAATTGATGACGTTTCGGTTCGAAACCTTAACTCCCGTTGGAGAACCTCTTCAAAGTAGGCATACCTTGAGGAGCTTACGCATTGGAGCAGGCAAAATGTGTAGGAAGGAACTGCAGATGCTGGTTTACACTGAAGATAGACATAGAATGGTGTAACTAGGTGCAGAGGTACATGTTCATCAGACAGGGCTTCAGTATAGAGGATGGGGTCATGTTTCAGTTATATATATAGAGGTTATGTTTCAGTTAAATAAGACGCTGGTGAGGCCACATTTACAGTATTGCGTTCAGTTCTGACCATCTTGATATAGGAAAGATATCAAGCTGGAAAGGGAGCAGAGAAGATTTACGAGGATGTTGCTAGACCTCGAAGGCCTGAGCTATAGGGAGAGGTTGAGCAGGCTAGGATTCTATTCCGTGGAGCGCAGGAGGATGAGGGGTGATCTTATAGAGGTGTACAAAATCATGAGAGGAATAGATCAGGTAGACGCACAGGGTCTCTTTCCCAGAGTAGGGGAATCGAGATCAAGAGGACATAGGTTTAAGGTGAGGGGAGAACGATTTAATAGAAACATGAGGAGAACCTTTTTTTAAACAAAGGGTGGTAGGTATATGAAACAAGCTGCTGGAGGAGGTAGTTAAGGCAGGTACCAGCACAACGTTTAAGAAACATTTAGACAGGTACATGGATAGGACAGGTTTAGCGAGATTTGGGCCAAAAGCAGTCAGGTGGGACTGGTGTAGATGGGACATGTTGGTCAGTGTGGGCAAGTTGGGTAGAAGGGCCTGTTTCCATGCTGTATGAGCCTATATGACCCCTATGTGATGGTAGAGTATCATCATCATCATTATCTCTGGGAATAGACACAAAAAGCTGGAGTAACTCAGAGGGACAGGCAGCATCTCTGGAGAAAAGGAATGGGTGACGTTTCAGATCGAGGCCCTTCTTCAGACCAGTTAGGGATAAGGGAAACGAAAGATATAGACGGTGATGTGGAGAGATAAAGAACAATGAATAAAAGATATGCAAAACAGTCATGATGATAAAGGAAACAGGCCATTGTTAGTTGTTTGTAGGGTGAAAACGAGAAGCTAGTGCGACTTGGGTGGGGGAGGGATAGCGAGAGAGGGAATACTGGGGCTACCTGAAGTGAGAGAAATCAATATTCATGCCATTGGGCTGTAAGCTGCCCAAGTGAAATATGAGATGCTGTTCCTCCAATTTGTTTTGGGTCTGGACCCTACTTCTGGGCCTGTCCTCGCCCTGATCTTGTGGAGGTTGTGCAGCTGCCTGAGTGGCAGGAACAGGGAGTAGCGACACTGACCTGCGTTACTCTGTAGACAGAGAGAGGCTGTGCCCTGGACTCTCCGTGAGCGATGATGAGATCCAGCTTCCCGTCTCCGTCGAAGTCTGTCGCCACCGCACCTGCCGCAGGGAGGAACGCAAGGACCGGTGAGGACTCACCTGGGAGAGCCGCTACCTCGCAGCGCCAGGGACCCGTGTTCAATCCCGACCTATGGTGCTGTCTGTGTGTGTGTGTGTGTGGAGTTTGCATGTTCTGTGGATGTGAGCGGAAATGGAGAAGATGTTTCCACTAGTTGGAGAGTCTAGGACCAGAAGGCACATCGTCAGCACAAAAGGACGTACCTTTAGAATGGAGATGAGGAGGTTCTTTAGTCTGAGGGTGGTGAATCTGTGGAATTCATTGCCACGGGCGGCTGTGGAGGCAGTCATTAGATATTTTTAAGGCAGAGATTGACAGGTTCTTGATTAGTGCGGGTGTCAGTGGTTATATGGAGAAGGCAGGAGAATTGGGTTGAGAGGGAGAGATAGATGAGCCATGTTTGAATGGCGGAGTAAACTTGATGGGCCGAATGGCCTAATTCAGCTCCTATAACTTATGACATCCCTGGGACCTCGTGAGTTTCCTCCCACACTTCAAAGATGTGCGTGACTGTAGGTTAACTGGCTCTCTGTAAATTGCCCCTAGTATGTAGGGAGTGGGATAACAGAACGAGAGTGAACGGGTGATCGATGGTCGGCGTGGACTCAGTGGGCTGACTGGGTCCATGCTGTATATCTCAACGGAAAAAATCTCAAGGAGTTTGTACGTTAATTGATTGATTGAAAGTTCCAGGAGAAGAAAAGGAAGAGGAAGAGAGATCGAGGGAGAGGGGGAGGGAGAAAGAGAGAGATGAAGGGAAATAAGGATAGGGAAGGAGATAGGTAGGAAGAGGAAGGGAGAGGGAGATGTGGAGGGAGGGAAAGAGAGGGAGAAAAAGCGAGGGGGAGAGTAATAGAATGGGAGGTGAAGGATGGAAGAAAGAGAGGGAGATGGAACAAACAGGAGAGGTACGAAAAGGGAGAGAAAAGTAGAAGTGAGAGGGGGTGAGGGAGGGAGAGAGGGCGGGAGAGAAAGGGAGAGGTGGGACAGAGAGTGAGAGAGAGTGAGGGAGGGAGAGGGATAGTGAGGGAAAGGGTGAGAGAGGGAGAGGAAAGGAGAGCGAGAGAGAGTGAGGGAGGGAGAGAGGGGGGAGGGATATTAGAGAGGGTGAGAGAAAGAGTGAGGGAGGGAGGTAGAGCGAGAGAGTGAGGGAGTGGGTGAGCGAGGGAGGTAGAGTGAGGGAGTGAGTGAGAGTTGGCATGATATTAGAGACGGTGAGAGAAGATAGGAATGGAGAACGAGAGAGACTAAGGGAGAGCGCGAGTGAGCAGGCGAGGAAGGGAGAGAGGGAGGGAGAGCGAGTGAGAGTGCGTGTTCAAGCCCGTGTGGGGAGCAGGGATGAGTTTGACTGGGGCGGACACACAGCCCCACCCCTGGGGCCGGCGTCTGGGGCTCACCCGTCCCTTGTCCGTTCGGCTCCGCTGCATCTCCCACGTTGACTTCCTCGATCAGCGGATCTGCTCCTTCCCGATGAGACACTCTGCGATTGGCCAAAGCAAGACATAGCGTCATACAGCGTGGAAACAGGCCCTTCGGCCCAACCTGTCCCATCTACACTAGTCCCACCTGCCCACACTTGGCCCACATCCCTCTAAACCTAACCTATCCATGTACCTGCCTAACTGTTTCTTAAACGTTGCGATAGGATCTGCCTCAACTACCTCCTCCAGCAGCTCGTTCCAATCACCCACCACCCTTTGTGTGAAAAATTTACTCCTCAGGTTCCTATTAAAAATTTCCCCTCTCACCTTAAACCTTTGTCCTCTGGTTCTTGATTCCCCCACTCTGTGCGTTTACCCAATCTATTCTTCTCATGATTTTATACACCTCTACAAAATCACCCCTCTGTCTCCTACGCTCCAAGGAATAATGTCCTAGCCTGCCTAATCCTCTCCCTATATCCCTGGCACCATCCTTGTGAATCTTCTCTGCGCCCAGGACAAGACTCATTCCTCCTGAGGACCACCTTGAACCACTGCTGCGGCTGTTTTTCCACCAGACCTGACCTGTGCACAACCAGATAACACAGAGGGAACACCAGGTTTCTCTTCAACACAGGAGGGTTAATCGCTGCAGGGAGAGCCGCTTCCTCACAGCGCCAGAGACCCTGGTGCCATCCCAACCTCGGGTGCTGTCTGTGTGGAGTTTGCATGTTCCTCCTGTGACTGCGTGGGTTTCCTCCCACATCCCAAAGACGTGCGGGGTTGTAGGTTGATTGGCCCCTCTGTAAATTGCCCCCTAGTGTGTAGGGAATGGATGAGAAAGTGGGATAACATAGAACTAGTGATCGGTGGTCAGCTTGAACTCGTTGGGCCGAAGGGCCTGTTTCCTTGCTGTGTTTCTAAACTAAGAAACATCTCATAGATTTTGCAGGGTGATTAATGATTGAAGGGCTCTTTTCATTACACACAAAGTACTGGAGTAACTCAACGGGACAGGCAACGTCTCTGGAGAAAAAGGATGGGTGACTCTTCAGATCGGGTCCCTTCTTCATACTGGGACCCGGGCCTGTCTCCATGCTGTATCTCTAAAAGAAAACCCTCCCAGACATCTGCCCCCCTCTAGCCCTGACCTCCGCCACATCCCATCCCTGATCCTAATCGCCCATCCGTGCCACTCTGACCTTTAGCCACTTGGCCAACACTCACTCCCTGGTGGTCAGCATCCTAGGACAGTGCTCCAATGAATAGCCCAGAGATATCTGTGTTATCACTGTTATCAGCCAGCCAGCCCGCAGTACCCACGCCTACCAGCAGAGTGAGCCAGTGCTCCAGCCAGAACTCAGGAGAACCCACTGATAGATTCACACGGCAGGGAAACAGGCCCTTCGGCCCAACTCGTCCGTGCCAACCAAGGTGCCCCATCTAAGCTAGTCTCATTTGCCCACGTTTGGCCCCCTATCTCTGAAACCCTCAGACATGCAGCCTTGGCCTCTGTGCCCCGAGGTACAGTGACAAGCTTTTTGTTGCGTGCCATCCATTCAGCGGAAAGACTATACATGGTTACAATGGGTTTTCTCCGGGTGCTCTTGTTTCCTCCCACACTCCAAAGACAAGGAGGTTTGTAGGTCAATTGGCTTCGGTAAAAGTGTAAATTGTCCCTGGTGTGTAGGATGGTGCTAGTGTACAAAGTGATCGCTGGTTGGCACGGACTCGGTGGGCCGAAAGCCCTGTTTCAACGCTGTATCTCTAGTCTAAAGTCTGCATTTGCTCAATGATTCAACGAGACTGTATTATCACATGCACCTGGTTACAGTGACATGCTTTGTTTTGCATACAGCCCGGTAAAATCATACAGCGGACCTCACGCAGGCAGCACACAAGAGTCGCCACGTTTCTGGTGCCGACAAAGTTACAAACGAGCAGCCAATATATTTCCTCTCAGTGTCGAACCAGGCCGCAGGCGGCCCCCCTGCCAGGTCCCCCCTTTGTGCCCAGTGGCCACCACCCCACCACCACGTCCCCCTTCATTCTCTGTCCCCGGCCCCCTGTCAGAACCCCCCATCGTTCTCGGCAGCCCCCCTACTGAGAACCCAATGTCCCCGTTGGCCCCCCCGGCCAGGTTGCTCTTGGCGCCCCCCCCCCCCTCACTCTCGGCATTCCCCCCCTCCCCCTTCCCTCGCTCTCAGCGGCCCCCCCCATCGAATGCCACTACCAGGGAGAGTGGTGGAAGCAGATTGGCCTCACCAAGCGCTTCAAGGACAGGTACAGGGATGGGCAGGGTCGAGAGGGGTTCGGGCCAGACGGCCGGGGAGGTCCGTGGGCAGGGACGGGGGTTGGGGACCTACCTGAAGATGCGATTGGATGAGGAGCCTCGGTAGGCGATGTTGTTGAAGAACACCTCGAGTTCCTGGTCGTTGTCAAAGTCGGCCGCTATCACCGTCCGCACGGGCGAGGGCAACGCAAAGGCCTGCGTGGCGATGTTCTGCAGAAAGACCAGACCCAGGGATCAATAAACAACTGGTCCACCATGTTGACTGCGCACAAAGATGGCACCAATTCATTCAAAGGCAGTAGGCATTGGTGAAAAGGACATAGGGTCGTCCATGCCGACCAAGATGCCCCATCTATGCTCACGGTTACTTACTCTTGGGAACTAGTTATCCAACTCTAGTTTGTGAATCATGGAAGCATACAGCACGGAAACAGGCCCTTCAGCCCAACTTGCCCATGCCAACCAAGATGCCCCCTCATGGTTCATGATGCCCCCTCAAGACTCATGGTTACTTATTCTTGGGAATTAGTTTCGTTTAGAGATACAGTACGGAAACACACCCTCCGGTCCACCAAGACCGTGCCGACCAGCGATCCCCCACCAGCATTAACCTGCACATTAGGGACAGAGAGGATCATTGGCGTCTCCCTACCCTCTGTACGAGAACTGTTCCAGAGCCGCTGCCTGAAAAAAGCACTGAGCATAGCAAAGGACACACTGCACCCCCTCCACACACATCTGGATCTCCTGCCATCAGGCAAGAGATACCGCAGCATCAAAGCCCGGACAACCAGACTGCTAAACAGCTTCCTTCCACAGGCTGTGAGGCTGCTAAACACTCACTCCACCTGATTCTGCTGCTTTTTTGCACTGACAATTTAATAACAACTCTGGCACTGGGTCAGCTGCCCTGGACAATTTATGACTGTTTTTACTTGTATTTCAATTTAACTATTCGTATTGTTTTTATCAGGGACTGGATTGTTTTTATTTATGTGTGAATTGTTTAAGTTTTATGTGCGATGCTCTGGTATTCCCTGGGAAACGTCTTCTCATTTTGCACTGTACAACTGTCGCTTTGCAAGATGACAATAAAGGTTGGTTGATTGAATTTGCAATTTTTTACCGACCTACAAACCTCTACGTTTTTGGAGTGTAGAAGGAAAGCTGAGCCTCCGGAGAAAACCCACGCAGTCACAAGTAGAACTCCGTACAGACAGCACCCGTAGTCGGGATCGAACCCGGGCCTCTGGTGCTGTTATGCAGCAACTCTACCAGGTTTGGTTTCTAGTTTTTTTACACAGAGTCAAGTCACATTTATTTATATAGCACAGTTAAAAAACAACTCTCGTTGGCCAAAGTGCTTTACATTTGTTATAAGAATAATATAAACAAACAAACTACATACATATATATATATATATATATAGCTCTCGCTCAGAGGAAGTCAAGAGAGGCTTGGGAGTATAGATACATTTTTAGTCTTGACTTAAAGGAGTCGATGGAGGGGGCAGTTCTGATGGGAAAGGGGGACGCTGTTCCACAGTCTAGGAGCTGCAACCGCAAAGGCGCAGAGGGTGGTGAATGTCTGGAACATGCTGCAAGGGGTGGTGGTGGAGGCAGCTATGATAGTGGGGTTTAAGAGACTTTTAGACAGGTGCATGGATATGTAGGGAATAGAGGGGTATGGATTACGTGCAGGTAGATAAGCATTGATCTCGGCATCAAATGAGGGAATAAGATTGGACTTTATTGCCTTCCATCACAGTGAGGAATATGGGGAATCCGCTGTGGTAGATGTTTATGTTAACTTTTATGTAGTTGTGTGTCTTGTTGCTTTTTTGTTTAGTATGGCTGTATGGTAATACAAATATCACTGTACCTTAATTGGTACACGTGACAATAAAAGACCTTTGAAACCTTTGTAGTTCGGCACAGACATTGTGGCTGAAGGGCCTGTTCCTGTCCTATATGTTCTCCAGTAAATATTACCCTCACATGAATAAAACATCTTATAGAGGTGTACAAAATCATGAGAGGCATAGAACTGGTAAATGCAGAGTCTTATGCCCGGCATAGGGGAATCAAGAACCAGAGGACATAGGTTTAAGGTGGGGGGTGGGGGTGGGGGTGGGGGTGGGGGGGGGGAGGGTATGGAACGAGTTGCCAGAGGAGATAGTTGAGGCAGGTGCGATCGCAACGTTTAAGAAACATTTAGACAGGTACGGATAAGATAGGTTTAGAAGGATATGGGCCAAACACAGGCAGGTGGGACAAGTGTAGATGGGACATGTTGGTCAGTGTGGGCATGTTGGGCTGAAGGGCCTGTTTCCACACTGTGTCACTCTATGACTCTAAGCCACTCTATTCATCCAGCCAGGGGAAAATATGCAGATTAATTAGATTTGTACGGTACGTTTTTAATCAACGGTTTCCAATCTACTCTCATTTGGATTAATATTCCGTTGTTTAATTAAAATCTTTAAATTTATGGCGGTTCCCCATCAGACACACATGAGCTGCTTGAACTCAGGGACAGCAGCAGCTACTTAAAGGAGATCGCTCCTCAGGCACTGGTGTTTGGTGTATGGGGGGGGGAGCGGAGGGAGTGAGTGGGAGAGGGGAGAGGAGGGGGAATGGGGAGGAGAGGACGGTGTGGGGAGAGGGGAGGGGAGGGGAGGGAAGGGAGTGGGGAGAGGGAAGGAGAGGGAGTGGGGAGAAGAGGAGAGGAGAGTGTGGGGAGAGGGTAGGGAGGAGACGAGGGGGAGACAGGAGGTTAGGGTATGGGGAGAGGTGGGAGGAAAGGACAGTTTGGAGAGGAGGGAGTGGCAAGGGGAGGTAGGGAAGGGCTGGGGAGGAGTGGAGTGGAGAGGCTGGGGTGGAGAGTGTGGAGATGGTTGATGGAGGAGAGGGAAAGTGTGTGGGGAAAGAGGGGAGGGGGGGAGGGGGGGAGGAGGAGAGTAGGGGAGGAGGAGGAGGAGGGAAGTGCATGGAGAGGAGAGGTGTGGAGGGTTTGGGGAGGAGAGGAGGGTTTGGGGAGAGGGGAGAGTATGTGGGCTACGTTGTAAATATATAAGGGGTGTGTGGAGGGGAGGGAGGGCTGAATGGAAATTGGGAAAGGCAGTGTATGGGGAGAGGTTTATTTAGTTTAGCGATGTAGCATGGAAACAGGCCCTTCGTCCCATCGAGTACACGCCAACCATCGATCACTCCTTCGCACTAGTTCTACAATATCCCACTCTCTCATCCACTCCCTGCACACTAGGGGCAATTTACAGAGGGCCAATTAACCTACAAAACCTGCACGTCTTTGGGGATGTGGGAGGAAACCAGAGCACCCGGAGAAAACATATGCGGTCACAGGGAGAACGTGCAAACTCTGCACAGACAGCTGCCATAGTCAGGATTGAACTCAAGTTCGGCAGCAACTCTACCAGCTGTGCCACTGTGCCGTTCCGCCCCGGTGTAGGGGGGGGGGGGTGGGGGCATGCAGGGAAGGGAGGAATGTGGCAGAGGTTTGGGTGAACGAGAGGCAGATCGGGTGCTGTGGTCATATAGTTAACGACAGCCTCCAACATCTCCCCGTGAAAGATGTTAAACCATCTTTATAATTTATTTAGAGTAGGGGAATCGAGGACCAAAGGGCATAGGTTCAACGTGAAGGGGAAAAGATTTAATAGGAATCTGAGGGGTAACTTTTTCACACAAAGGGCGGTGGGTGTATGGAACAAGCTGCCAGAGGAGGTGGTTGAGGCTGGGACTATCCCAATGTTTAAGAATCAGTTAGACAGGTCATGGATAGGACAGGATTGGAGGGATATGGGCCAACCGCAAGCAGGTGGGACTATTGTAAATGGGGCATGTTTGCTGGTGTGGGCAAGTTGGGCTGAAGGACCTGATTCTACACTGTGTCACTCGATGACTCTAAACAGCACGAAACAGGTCCTTCAGCCCATCGAGTCTGCTCCGAGCAGCGATCCCCGCACATTAACACTATCCCTACATACACTAGGGACAATTGTACATCTATACCAAGCCCCAATTAACCTCATAACCTGGTTGTCTTTGGAGTGTGGGAGGAAACCGAAGATCTCGGAGAAAACCCACTCGGTTGCAGGGAGAAGGTACAGTCAGCGCTCCGTACAGACAGCGCTCCGTACACACAGCGCCCCGTACACACAGCGCCCCGTACACACAGCGCCCGTACACACAGCGCCCCGTACAGACAGCGCCCCGTACACACAGCGCCCCGTACACACAGCGCCCGTACACACAGCGCCCCGTACACACAGCGCCCGTACACACAGCGCCCCGTACACACAGCGCCCGTACACACAGCGCCCCGTACACACAGCGCCCGTACACACAGCGCCCGTACACACAGCGCCCCGTACACACAGCGCCCGTACACACAGCGCCCCGTACACACAGCGCCCGTACACACAGCGCCCGTACACACAGCGCCCCGTACAGACAGCGCCCGTACACACAGCGCCCCGTACACACAGCGCCCGTACACACAGCGCCCCGTACACACAGCGCCCCGTACACACAGCGCCCGTACACACAGCGCCCCGTACACACAGCGCCCCGTACACACAGCGCCCGTACACACAGCGCCCGTACACACAGCGCCCCGTACACACAGCGCCCGTACACACAGCGCCCCGTACACACAGCGCCCGTACACACAGCGCCCCGTACACACAGCGCCCCGTACACACAGCGCCCCGTACAGACAGCGCCCGTACAGACAGCGCCCGTACACACAGCGCCCGTACAGACAGCGCCCGTACAGACAGCGCCCCGTACACACAGCGCCCCGTACAGACAGCGCCCCCGTACAGACAGCGCCCGTACACACAGCGCCCCGTACACACAGCGCCCGTACACACAGCGCCCCGTACACACAGCGCCCCGTACAGACAGCGCCCGTACAGACAGCGCCCCGTACAGACAGCGCCCCGTACACACAGCGCCCCGTACACACAGCGCCCGTACAGACAGCGCCCCGTACAGACAGCGCCCGTACACACAGCGCCCCGTACAGACAGCGCCCCGTACACACAGCGCCCCGTACACACAGCGCCCGTACACACAGCGCCCCGTACACACAGCGCCCCGTACACACAGCGCCCGTACACACAGCGCCCCGTACAGACAGCGCCCGTACACACAGCGCCCCGTACACACAGCGCCCCGTACACACAGCGCCCCGTACAGACAGCGCCCGTACACACAGCGCCCCCGTACACACAGCGCCCGTACACACAGCGCCCCGTACACACAGCGCCCCGTACACACAGCGCCCGTACACACAGCGCCCCGTACACACAGCGCCCCGTACAGACAGCGCCCGTACACACAGCGCCCGTACAGACAGCGCCCCGTACACACAGCGC
>JAXLNO010005678.1:7500-20000 GCA_038087875.1 Malacoraja senta | reverse complement strand
TCTTGCCCGCTCGCTTCCTGGCCCTTGCAGTGTACAGTTCGTCAACGGAGGGAAGCTGGCAGCCAATAATCTTCAGTATCAGCAAGGACCCACGCCATCCTGGCCACACGCTCATCTCCGTGCTACCTTTTTCTCATCTCGGCCCTAAAAGATTTCCGCTTCATCCTTAAACTGTGACATACCTTGTTCTGGACTTCCCCAACATCGGGAACAACGTTACGAATTAGGCACATTCCCTTTTTTTTCTGTTAAGTTATATTTTTTGCGTGTGCGCGCATGTGTGCGGGCAAGTGCGTGCGTGCACGTGCGCGCTTGCTTTAGTCCGTGCATGCGAGTGCTGGGTGAGCGAGCGAGCGTGCGTGTGCATGTGTGTCTAAGTGCGTGTAAGTGGGAGTGCGTGCGTGACTGTGCGTAAGTGGAAATGCGTGCGTGACTTTGTGTAAGTGGGAGTGCGTGACTGTGCGTGTAAGTGTGAGTGCGTGCGTGACTGTGTGTAAGTGGGAGTGCGTGCGTGACTGTGTGTGTGAGTGTGTGCGTGACTGTGTAAGTGGGAGTGCGTGCGTGACTGTGTGTAAGTGGGAGTGCGTGCGTGACTGTGTGTAAGTGGGAGTGAGTGACTGTGTGTAAGTGGGAGTGCGTGCGTGACTGTGTGTAAGTGGGAGTGCGTGCGTGACTGTGTGTAAGTGGGAGTGCGTGCGTGACTGTGTGTAGTGGGAGTGCGTGCGTGACTGTGTGTAAGTGGGAGTGCGTGCGTGACTGTGTGTAAGTGGAGTGCGTGCGTGACTGTGTGTAAGTGGGGAGTGCGTGCGTGACTGTGTGTAAGTGGGAGTGAGTGCGTGACTGTGCGTGTAAGTGTGAGTGCGTGCGTGACTGTGTGTAAGTGGGAGTGAGTGACTGTGTGTAAGTGGGAGTGCGTGCGTGACTGTGTGTAAGTGTGAGTGCGTGCGTGACTGTGTAAGTGGGAGTGAGTGCGTGACTGTGTGTAAGTGGGAGTGAGTGCGTGACTGTGTGTGTGAGTGCGTGCGTGACTGTGTGTAAGTGGGAGTGCGTGCGTGACTGGGTGTAAGTGGGAGTGCGTGCGTGACTGGGTGTAAGTGGGAGTGTGTGCGTGCGTGACTGTGTGTAAGTGGGAGTGAGTGACTGTGTGTAAGTGGGAGTGCGTGAGTGACTGTGTGTAAGTGGGAGTGAGTGCGTGCGTGACTGTGTGTAAGTGGGAGTGCGTGAGTGACTGTGTGTAAGTGGGAGTGCGTGTGTGTGTGTAAGTGGGAGTGAGTGCGTGACTGTGTGTGTGAGTGCGTGCGTGACTGTGTGTAAGTGGGAGTGTGTGCGTGACTGTGTGTGTGAGTGCGTGCGTGACTGTGTGTAAGTGGGAGTGCGTGCGTGACTGTGTGTAAGTGGGAGTGCGTGCGTGACTGTGTAAGTGGGAGTGAGTGCGTGACTGTGTAAGTGTGAGTGCGTGTGTGTGTGTAAGTGGGAGTGCGTGCGTGACTGTGTAAGTGGGAGTGAGTGCGTGACTGTGTAAGTGTGAGTGCGTGCGTGACTGTGTGTAAGTGGGAGTGCGTGCGTGACTGTGCGTAAGTGGGAGTGAGTGCGTGACTGTGTAAGTGTGAGTGCGTGCGTGACTGTGTGTAAGTGGGAGTGCGTGACTGTGTGTAAGTGGGAGTGTGTGTGTGTGTGTAAGTGGGGGTGCGTGACTGTGTGTAAGTGGGAGTGCGTGACTGTGTGTAAGTGGGAGTGTGTGTGTGTGTGTAAGTGGGAGTGCGTGACTGTGTGTAAGTGGGAGTGCGTGACTGTGTAAGTGTGAGTGCGTGTGTGTGTGTAAGTGGGAGTGCGTGCGTGACTGTGTAAGTGGGAGTGTGTGCGTGACTGTGTGTAAGTGGGAGTGTGTGCGTGACTGTGTGTGTAAGTGTGAGCGTGACTGGGTGTAAGTGTGAGTGCGTGTGTGACTGTGCGTAAGTGGGAGTGCGTGCGTGACTGTGTGTAAGTGTGAGTGCGTGTGTGACTGTGCGTAAGTGGGAGTGCGTGTGTGACTGTGCGTAAGTGGGAGTGCGTGCGTGACTGTGTGTAAGTGTGAGTGCGTGCGTGACTGTGCGTAAGTGGGAGTGCGTGACTGTGCGTAAGTGGGAGTGAGTGCGTGACTGTGTGTAAGTGGGAGTGCGTGCGTGACTGTGCGTAAGTGGGAGTGCGTGACTGTGCGTAAGTGGGAGTGAATGCGTGACTGTGTGTAAGTGTGAGTGCGTGCGTGACTGTGTGTAAGTGGGAGTACGTGCGTGCGTGACTGTGTGTAAGTGGGAGTGAGTGCGTGACTGTGTGTAAGTGGGAGTGCGTGCGTGACTGTGTGTAAGTGGGAGTGTGTGACTGTGTGTAAGTGTGAGTGTGTGCGTGACTGCGTGTAAGTGCGTGCGTGACTGTGTAAGTGGGAGTGCGTGCGTGACTGTGTAAGTGGGAGTGCGTGCGTGACTTTGTGTAAGTGGGAGTGCGTGCGTGACTGTGTGTAAGTGGGAGTGAGTGCGTGACTGTGTGTGAGTGGGAGTGAGTGCGTGACTGTGTGTAAGTGTGAGTGTGTGCGTGACTGTGTGTAAGTGGGAGTGCGTGCGTGACTGTGTGTAAGTGGGAGTGCGTGCGTGACTGTGTGTAAGTGGGAGTGAGTGCGTGACTGTGTGTAAGTGGGAGTGCGTGCGTGACTGTGCGTAAGTGGGAGTGTGTGACTGTGCGTAAGTGGGAGTGCGTGCGTGACTGCGTGTAAGTGTGAGTGCGTGACTGTGTGTAAGTGGGAGTGAGTGACTGTGCGTAAGTGGGAGTGCGTGCGTGACTGCGTGTAAGTGTGAGTGCGTGACTGTGTGTAAGTGGGAGTGAGTGCGTGACTGTGTGTAAGTGGGAGTGAGTGCGTGACTGTGTGTGAGTGGGAGTGAGTGCGTGACTGTGTGTAAGTGTGAGTGTGTGCGTGACTGTGTGTAAGTGGGAGTGCGTGCGTGACTGTGTGTAAGTGGGAGTGCGTGCGTGACTGTGCGTAAGTGGGAGTGCGTGTGTGACTGTGTGTAAGTGGGAGTGCGTGCGTGACTGTGTGTAAGTGCGTGCGTGACTGTGTAAGTGGGAGTGCGTGCGTGACTGTGTGTAAGTGGGAGTGCGTGCGTGACTGTGCGTAAGTGGGAGTGCGTGTGTGACTGTGTGTAAGTGCGTGCGTGACTGTGTAAGTGTGAGTGTGTGCGTGACTGTGTGTAAGTGGGAGTGCGTGCGTGACTGTGTGTAAGTGGGAGTGCGTGCGTGACTGTGTGTAAGTGGGAGTGCGTGCGTGACTGTGCGTAAGTGGGAGTGCGTGATTGTGTGTAAGTGGGAGTGCGTGTGTGACTGTGTGTAAGTGGGAGTGCGTGCGTGACTGTGTGTAAGTGCGTGCGTGACTGTGTAAGTGGGAGTGCGTGTGTGACTGTGTGTAAGTGGGAGTGCGTGCGTGACTGTGTGTAAGTGCGTGCGTGACTGTGTAAGTGGGAGTGCGTGCGTGACTGTGTGTAAGTGGGAGTGCGTGTGTGACTGTGTGTAAGTGGGAGTGCGTGTGTGACTGTGTGTGAGTGGGAGTGCGTGCGTGACTGTGTGTAAGTGCGTGCGTGACTGTGTGTAAGTGGGAGTGCGTGCGTGACTGTGTGTAAGTGGGAGTGCGTGCGTGACTGTGTGTAAGTGGGAGTGCGTGCGTGACTGTGTGTAAGTGGGAGTGCGTGCGTGACTGTGCGTAAGTGGGAGTGCGTGTGTGACTGTGTGTAAGTGGGAGTGCGTGCGTGACTGTGTAAGTGGGAGTGCGTGCGTGACTGTGTAAGTGGGAGTGTGTGCGTGACTGTGTAAGTGGGAGTGCGTGACTGTGTGTAAGTGGGAGTGCGTGCGTGACTGTGTGTAAGTGGGAGTGCGTGCGTGACTGTGTGTAAGTGGGAGTGCGTGCGTGACTGTGTGTAAGTGGGAGTGAGTGCGTGACTGTGTAAGTGGGAGTGAGTGCGTGACTGTGTGTAAGTGGGAGTGCGTGCGTGACTGTGCGTAAGTGGGAGTGAGTGCGTGCGTGTGTAAGTGGGAGTGAGTGCGTGACTGTGTGTAAGTGGGAGTGTGTGACTGTGCGTGTAAGTGGGAGTGCGTGCGTGACTGTGTAAGTGCGTCCGTGACTGTGTGTAAGTGGGAGTGCGTGCGTGACTGTGCGTAAGTGGGAGTGCGTGCGTGACTGTGCGTAAGTGGGAGTGCGTGCGTGACTGTGTGTAAGTGGGAGTGCGTGCGTGACTGTGTGTAAGTGGGAGTGCGTGCGTGACTGTGTGTAAGTGGGAGTGCGTGACTGTGTGTAAGTGGGAGTGAGTGCGTGACTGTGTGTAAGTGGGAGTGTGTACGTGACTGTGTAAGTGGGAGTGCGTGCGTGACTGTGTAAGTGGGAGTGCGTGCGTGACTGTGCGTAAGCGGGAGTGCGTGCGTGACTGTGCGTAAGTGGGAGTGCGTGCGTGACTGTGTGTAAGTGGGAGTGCGTGCGTGACTGTGTGTGTGTGAGTGCGTGCGTGACTGTGTGTAAGTGTGAGTGCGTGCGTGACTGCGTGTAAGTGTGAGTGCGTGCGTGACTGTGTAAGTGTGAGCGTGACTGTGTGTGTGTGAGTGCGTGCGTGACTGTGTGTAAGTGGGAGTGAGTGCGTGACTGTGTGTAAGTGGGTGTGTGACTGTGTGTAAGTGGGAGTGCGTGTGTGACTGTGTGTAAGTGGGAGTGCGTGCGTGACTGTGTGTAAGTGGGAGTGTGTGACTGTGTGTGTGAGTGCGTGCGTGACTGTGTGTAAGTGGGAGTGCGTGCGTGACTGTGTGTGGGAGTGCGTGCGTGACTGTGTGTAAGTGGGAGTGCGTGCGTGACTGTGTAAGTGGGAGTGAGTGCGTGCGTGTGTAAGTGGGAGTGCGTGCGTGACTGCGTGTAAGTGCGTGCGTGACTGTGTAAGTGGGAGTGCGTGTGTGACTGTGTAAGTGGGAGTGCGTGACTGCGTGTAAGTGCGTGCGTGACTGTGTGTAAGTGGGAGTGCGTGCGTGACTGTGTGTAAGTGGGAGTGCGTGTGTGACTGTGTAAGTGGGAGTGCGTGCGTGACTGTGTGTAAGTGCGTGCGTGACTGTGTGTAAGTGCGTGCGTGACTGTGTAAGTGTGAGTGCGTGACTGTGTGTAAGTGCGTGCGTGACTGTGTAAGTGTGAGTGCGTGCGTGACTGTGTAAGTGGGAGTGCGTGACTGTGTGTAAGTGGGAGTGCGTGCGTGTAAATGTTAGTGCGTGCGTGACTGTGCGTAAGTGGGAGTGCGTGCGTGACTGTGTAAGTGGGAGTGCGTGACTGCGTGTAAGTGGGAGTGCGTGCGTGACTGTGTGTAAGTGGGAGTGTGTGCGTGACTGTGTGTAAGTGGGAGTGCGTGCGTGACTGTGTGTAAGTGGGAGTGTGTACGTGACTGTGTGTAAGTGGGAGTGTGTACGTGACTGTGTGTAAGTGGGAGTGCGTGACTGTGTGTAAGTGGGAGTGAGTGTGTGACTGTGTGTAAGTGGGAGTGAGTGTGTGACTGTGTGTAAGTGGGAGTGAGTGTGTGACTGTGTGTAAGTGGGAGTGAGTGCGTGACTGTGTGTAAGTGGGAGTGCGTGCGTGACTGTGTGTAAGTGGGAGTGAGTGCGTGACTGTGTGTAAGTGGGAGTGCGTGCGTGACTGTGTGTAAGTGGGAGTGCGTGTGTGACTGTGTGTAAGTGGGAGTGCGTGACTGTGTGTAAGTGGGAGTGCTTGCGTGACTGTGTGTGAGTGGGAGTGCGTGCGTGACTGTGTGTAAGTGGGAGTGCGTGCGTGACTGTGTGTAAGTGGGAGTGCGTGTGTGACTGTGTAAGTGGGAGTGCGTGCGTGACTGTGTGTAAGTGCGTGCGTGACTGTGTGTAAGTGCGTGCGTGACTGTGTAAGTGTGAGTGCGTGACTGTGTGTAAGTGCGTGCGTGACTGTGTAAGTGTGAGTGCGTGCGTGACTGTGTAAGTGGGAGTGCGTGACTGTGTGTAAGTGGGAGTGCGTGCGTGTAAATGTTAGTGCGTGCGTGACTGTGCGTAAGTGGGAGTGCGTGCGTGACTGTGTAAGTGGGAGTGCGTGACTGCGTGTAAGTGGGAGTGCGTGCGTGACTGTGTGTAAGTGGGAGTGTGTGCGTGACTGTGTGTAAGTGGGAGTGCGTGCGTGACTGTGTGTAAGTGGGAGTGTGTACGTGACTGTGTGTAAGTGGGAGTGTGTACGTGACTGTGTGTAAGTGGGAGTGCGTGACTGTGTGTAAGTGGGAGTGAGTGTGTGACTGTGTGTAAGTGGGAGTGAGTGTGTGACTGTGTGTAAGTGGGAGTGAGTGTGTGACTGTGTGTAAGTGGGAGTGAGTGCGTGACTGTGTGTAAGTGGGAGTGCGTGCGTGACTGTGTGTAAGTGGGAGTGAGTGCGTGACTGTGTGTAAGTGGGAGTGCGTGCGTGACTGTGTGTAAGTGGGAGTGCGTGTGTGACTGTGTGTAAGTGGGAGTGCGTGACTGTGTGTAAGTGGGAGTGCTTGCGTGACTGTGTGTGAGTGGGAGTGCGTGCGTGACTGTGTGTAAGTGGGAGTGCGTGTGTGACTGTGCGTAAGTGGGAGTGTGTGCGTGACTGTGTGTAAGTGGGAGTGCGTGCGTGACTGTGTGTAAGTGGGAGTGTGTGCGTGACTGTGTGTAAGTGGGAGTGTGTGCGTGACTGTGTGTAAGTGGGAGTGCGTGTGTGACTGTGCGTAAGTGGGAGTGTGTGCGTGACTGTGTGTAAGTGGGAGTGCGTGCGTGACTGTGTGAAAGTGGGAGTGTGTGCGTGACTGTGTGTAAGTGGGAGTGCGTGTGTGACTGTGTGTAAGTGGGAGTGCGTGCGTGACTGTGTGTAAGTGGGAGTGCGTGCGTGACTGTGTAAGTGGGAGTGTGTGTGTGACTGTGTGTAAGTGGGAGTGCGTGCGTGACTGTGTGTAAGTGGGAGTGCGTGACTGTGTGTAAGTGGGAGTGTGTGACTGTGTGTAAGTGGGAGTGTGTGCGTGCGTGTGTAAGTGGGAGTGTGTGCGTGACTGTGTGTAAGTGTGAGTGCGTGCGTGACTGTGTGTAAGTGGGAGTGCGTGCGTGACTGTGTGTAAGTGCGTGCGTGACTGTGTGTAAGTGGGAGTGCGTGACTGTGTGTAAGTGGGAGTGCGTGTGTGACTGTGTAAGTGGGAGTGCGTGCGTGACTGTGTGTAAGTGCGTGCGTGACTGTGTGTAAGTGCGTGCGTGACTGTGTAAGTGTGAGTGCGTGACTGTGTGTAAGTGCGTGCGTGACTGTGTAAGTGTGAGTGCGTGCGTGACTGTGTAAGTGGGAGTGCGTGACTGTGTGTAAGTGGGAGTGCGTGCGTGTAAATGTTAGTGCGTGCGTGACTGTGCGTAAGTGGGAGTGCGTGCGTGACTGTGTAAGTGGGAGTGCGTGACTGCGTGTAAGTGGGAGTGCGTGCGTGACTGTGTGTAAGTGGGAGTGTGTGCGTGACTGTGTGTAAGTGGGAGTGCGTGCGTGACTGTGTGTAAGTGGGAGTGTGTACGTGACTGTGTGTAAGTGGGAGTGTGTACGTGACTGTGTGTAAGTGGGAGTGCGTGACTGTGTGTAAGTGGGAGTGAGTGTGTGACTGTGTGTAAGTGGGAGTGAGTGTGTGACTGTGTGTAAGTGGGAGTGAGTGTGTGACTGTGTGTAAGTGGGAGTGAGTGCGTGACTGTGTGTAAGTGGGAGTGCGTGCGTGACTGTGTGTAAGTGGGAGTGAGTGCGTGACTGTGTGTAAGTGGGAGTGCGTGCGTGACTGTGTGTAAGTGGGAGTGCGTGTGTGACTGTGTGTAAGTGGGAGTGCGTGACTGTGTGTAAGTGGGAGTGCTTGCGTGACTGTGTGTGAGTGGGAGTGCGTGCGTGACTGTGTGTAAGTGGGAGTGCGTGCGTGACTGTGTGTAAGTGGGAGTGCGTGTGTGACTGTGTAAGTGGGAGTGCGTGCGTGACTGTGTGTAAGTGCGTGCGTGACTGTGTGTAAGTGCGTGCGTGACTGTGTAAGTGTGAGTGCGTGACTGTGTGTAAGTGCGTGCGTGACTGTGTAAGTGTGAGTGCGTGCGTGACTGTGTAAGTGGGAGTGCGTGACTGTGTGTAAGTGGGAGTGCGTGCGTGTAAATGTTAGTGCGTGCGTGACTGTGCGTAAGTGGGAGTGCGTGCGTGACTGTGTAAGTGGGAGTGCGTGACTGCGTGTAAGTGGGAGTGCGTGCGTGACTGTGTGTAAGTGGGAGTGTGTGCGTGACTGTGTGTAAGTGGGAGTGCGTGCGTGACTGTGTGTAAGTGGGAGTGTGTACGTGACTGTGTGTAAGTGGGAGTGTGTACGTGACTGTGTGTAAGTGGGAGTGCGTGACTGTGTGTAAGTGGGAGTGAGTGTGTGACTGTGTGTAAGTGGGAGTGAGTGTGTGACTGTGTGTAAGTGGGAGTGAGTGTGTGACTGTGTGTAAGTGGGAGTGAGTGCGTGACTGTGTGTAAGTGGGAGTGCGTGCGTGACTGTGTGTAAGTGGGAGTGAGTGCGTGACTGTGTGTAAGTGGGAGTGCGTGCGTGACTGTGTGTAAGTGGGAGTGCGTGTGTGACTGTGTGTAAGTGGGAGTGCGTGACTGTGTGTAAGTGGGAGTGCTTGCGTGACTGTGTGTGAGTGGGAGTGCGTGCGTGACTGTGTGTAAGTGGGAGTGCGTGTGTGACTGTGCGTAAGTGGGAGTGTGTGCGTGACTGTGTGTAAGTGGGAGTGCGTGCGTGACTGTGTGTAAGTGGGAGTGTGTGCGTGACTGTGTGTAAGTGGGAGTGTGTGCGTGACTGTGTGTAAGTGGGAGTGCGTGTGTGACTGTGCGTAAGTGGGAGTGTGTGCGTGACTGTGTGTAAGTGGGAGTGCGTGCGTGACTGTGTGAAAGTGGGAGTGTGTGCGTGACTGTGTGTAAGTGGGAGTGCGTGTGTGACTGTGTGTAAGTGGGAGTGCGTGCGTGACTGTGTGTAAGTGGGAGTGCGTGCGTGACTGTGTAAGTGGGAGTGTGTGTGTGACTGTGTGTAAGTGGGAGTGCGTGCGTGACTGTGTGTAAGTGGGAGTGCGTGACTGTGTGTAAGTGGGAGTGTGTGACTGTGTGTAAGTGGGAGTGTGTGCGTGCGTGTGTAAGTGGGAGTGTGTGCGTGACTGTGTGTAAGTGTGAGTGCGTGCGTGACTGTGTGTAAGTGGGAGTGCGTGCGTGACTGTGTGTAAGTGCGTGCGTGACTGTGTGTAAGTGGGAGTGCGTGACTGTGTGTAAGTGGGAGTGCGTGACTGTGTGTAAGTGTGAGTGCGTGCGTGACTGCGTGTAAGTGGGAGTGCGTGCGTGACTGTGTGTAAGTGGGAGTGCGTGACTGTGTGTAAGTGGGAGTGCGTGACTGTGTGTAAGTGTGAGTGAGTGACTGTGTGTAAGTGGGAGTGCGTGCGTGACTGTGTGTAGGGGTGCGTGCGTGACTGGGGGTGCGTGCGTGACTGTGTGTAAGTGTGAGTGCGTGACTGTGCGTAAGTGTGAGTGCGTGCGTGACTGTGTGTGAGTGGGAGTGTGTGTGTGACTGTGTGTAACTGGGAGTGCGTGCGTGACTGTGTGTAAGTGGGAGTGCGTGCGTGACTGTGTGTAAGTGTGAGTGCGTGCGTGACTGTGTGTAAGTGTGAGCGTGACTGTGCGTAAGTGGGAGTGCGTGCGTGACTGTGTGTAAGTGGGAGTGCGTGCGTGACTGTGTAAGTGTGAGTGCATGCGTGACTGTGCGTAAGTGGGAGTGCGTGCGTGACTGTGTGTAAGTGGGAGTGTGTGACTGTGTGTAAGTGGGAGTGCGTGCGTGACTGTGTGTAAGTGGGAGTGCGTGCGTGACTGTGCGTAAGTGGGAGTGCGTGCGTGACTGTGTGTAAGTGGGAGTGTGTGACTGTGTGTAAGTGGGAGTGCGTGCGTGACTGTGTGTAAGTGGGAGTGCGTGCGTGACTGTGTGTAAGTGGGAGTGCGTGCGTGACTGTGCGTAAGTGTGAGTGCGTGCGTGCGTGCGTGTAAATGTTAGTGCGTGCGTGCCTGCGTGTAAGTGCGAGTGCGTGTGCTTGGGACGACCCAGTGCAGCCAGTGTCTCTCGTCTGCGAGTGCGTGTGTGTGTGCATGTTTGAGTGGGCGCGTGTGCGTGCGAGCATGCGTGCAAATGCGTGTGTGCGAGTGTTTAAGTGCGTGCGAGCGGGTGTGTGTGTGTGTGTGTGCGAGCGTGTGCGTCTGTGTGACCCAATGTAGACTCAGTGCCTCACGCCCACATTACCTCCATCTTCACTCTGTCCGCTGATCCCTGGAGACGGGGGACTCTGCGCGAGCGTGCGGGCGGGCTGAGCGGGGGGGGCGGGACCGGGTGACGGGACCCGCGGGCTTCTCGCCGTTCTCCTCACTCTCCTCGTCTTGGCGTGAAGGCTCCTCGAGGCAGCAGGAGGGGGGGGCGGGGAGAATATCGTCTCGGAGATGACCTGAGAGAAAAAGGATTGATTAAAAGTTCAGGCAGTATCGCTGTGGAGAACGTGGACAGGTACGTGGAGTAACTCAGCGGGTCAGGCAGCATCTCTGTGGAGAAGGAATGGGTGACGTTTCGGGTCGAGACCCTGACCCGAAACATCGCCTGTCCTTGAGTCTAGAAGTTGGGAGGTAGACAAGGTGGTCAACAAGGCCTCAGGCTTTTGGGCCTTCATCAGCCAGAGTATTGAGTCTAGAAGTCGGGAGGTAGACAAGGTGGTCAACAAGGCCTCAGGCTTTTGGGCCTTCATCAGCCAGAGTATTGAGTCTAGAGGTCGGGAGGTAGACAAGGTGGTCAACAAGGCCTCAGGCTTTTTGGCCTTCATCAGCCAGAGTATTGAGTCTAGAAGTCGGGAGGTAGACAAGGTGGTCAACAAGGCCTCAGGCTTTTGGGCCTTCATCAGCCAGAGTATCGAGTCTAGAAGTCGGGAGGTAGACAAGGTGGTCAACAAGGACTCAGGCTTTTTGGCCTTCATCAGCCAGAGTATCGAGTCTAGATGTCGGGAGGTCACGTTGCAGTTGTACAAGACGTTGGTGAGGCCACATTTAGAGTATTGTGTTCAGTTCTGGGCACCGTGTTACAGGGAAAGATGTCGTCGAGCTGGAAAGGGCGGCAGAGAAGATTTACGAGGATGTTGCCGGGACTCGAGGGGGCCTGAGCTACAGGGAGAGGTTGGGGCAGGGCTGGGACTCTATTCCTTGGAGCGCAGGAGGATGAGGGGCGATCTTATAGAGGTGTACAAAATCACCAGGGGAATAGATCGGGTAGACAGACGCACAGAGTCTCTTGCCCAGAGTAGGGGAATCGAGGACCGGAGGACACTTTTGCATCTTTCTATTCTTAATAAATACATTTGTATCTTTGTACTCACCTTATGAACTAGTATGGAACATTATAATATGGTGTGTAACCTTTAGCTGTAGCTGGGAAATAAGGGTGGCGAAGAATGAGTTAGGGGGACAGCTGGGAGATTAGACTAACAGTTGGAATTTACGGGTGGCAAAAGAAGAAGAGATATGAGGGGAAATGTAAGACTCTAGATAGGTTTATAAGTGAGGAGGATGCTAGGAGGCTGCAAGGTGACTTGGATAGGCTGGGTGAGTGGGCAAATGTTTGGCAGATGCAGTATAATGTGGATAAATGTGAGGTTATCCACTTTGGTGGCAAAAACAGGAAAGCAGACTATTATCTAAATGGTGGCCGATTAGGAAATGGGGACATGCAGCGAGACCTGGGTGTCATGGTACACCAGTCATTGAAAGTAGGCATGCAGGTGCAGCAGGCAGTGAAGAAAGCGAATGGTATGTTGGCCTTCATAGCAAGAGGATTTGAGTATAGGAGCAGGGAGGTTCTACTGCAGTTGTACAGGGCCCTGGTGAGACCACACCTGGAGTATTGTGTGCAGTCTTGGCCTGTTGGCCTTCATAACAAGAGGAGTTGAGTATAGGGGCAAAGAGGTCCTTCTGCAGTTGTACAGGGCCCTGGTGAGACCACACCTGGAGTATTGTGTGCAGTTTTGGTCTCCAAATCTGAGGAAAGACATCCTTGCCATAGAGGGAGTACAGAGAAGGTTCACCAGACTGATTCCTGGGATGGCAGGACTTCCATATGAAGAAAGACTGGATAGACTTGGCTTGTACTCGCTAGAATTTAGAAGATTGAGGGGGGATCTTATAGAAACGTACAAAATTCTTAAGGGGTTGGACAGGCTAGATGCAGGAAGATTGTTCCCGATGTTGGGGAAGTCCAGAACAAGGGGTCACAGCTTAAGGATAAGGGGGAAGTCTTTTAGGACCGACATTTTTCACACAGAGAGTGGTGAATCTGTGGAACTCTCTGCCACAGAGGGTAGTTGAGGCCAGTTCATTGGCTATATTTAAAATGGAGTTAGATGTGGCCCTTGTGGCTAAAGGGATCAGCGGGTATGGAGAGAAG
>JAXLNO010005677.1:80000-88123 GCA_038087875.1 Malacoraja senta | reverse complement strand
GATGAGGTGAGCGAGGTGAATGGGCAAGGGGGGGGAATGGTGGGATGGAAGAAGGGGTAATGGGGGGTGGGTAGAAATGATGGCGGGGAGGATGGGGGGGTTGAGGGGAGTGGGTTGGGAGGTGGGGGATGGGTGGAGATGGAGGGGGAATGGGGTGACGTGACGAGGGAGTGGGGGGAGGGGTAGAATGGGGAGTGGTGGGATGGGGTGGGGGGGAAGAGGTTTGCTGGAGGAACGGGGTGGGCTGATGCGGCGCAGCAGGGGTGGGGTGTGGGAGAGGCGGGGTGCGGAAGAGGGATTGGGTTGGGGAGAAGGTTGAAGGGGTGGAGTGGAAGAAGGAGTGGGTGAGGAAGAGGGGGAGAGGTGGGAGTGGGCGGTGTGGGGGTGGGGTGGGAGAAGGGTGGGAGAGGAGGGGTGGGGGTGGGAGAGGAGGGGTGAGGGTGGGGGTGGGAGAGGGGTGGGGAGGTGAGGGGAGGGGTGGGGTGGGAGGTGACGCGTGGGAGGTGAGGTGAGGGGGGGTGGGAGGGGAGGGGTGGGGAGCTGAGGGGGTGGGGTGGGAGGTGAGGGGTGAGGGTGGGGGTGGGGTGGGAGGTGAGGGGTGGGAGAGGAGGGGAGGGGTGGGGAGGTGAGGGGGAGGGGTGGGGTGGGGAGGTGAGGGGGAGGGGTGGGAGAGGATGGGTATGGGTGGGGAGGGGAGGGGGTGGGAAAGGAGGTGGGAGGGGAGTGGGAGAGGATAGGGTAGGGGAGGGTGTGGGAGAGGGGTGGGGAGGTCTGAGAACAGAGGCTTGGTGCTGGAGGATGGATCAGTGCCCCGTGTACACCAGGCAGATGGAGAGGTATCTGCTCACCTACAGGTCCATGTAGACTCTGAGATCCCACTCCCACTCCCTGCCCCTGGCCTCCCGGCGCCGCTCCTCCCTGCGGCTCACAGTCGCCACCCTGTGGACGCGGCCAGGAGCGCTGCGCGGCTGCTGCTGCACCGCCTCGGGGTCCCGGGCCTGGAAGTGAGTGACCTTGGGCCGCCCGCGCACGGGCCCCTCTGGAAGCCCAGCCCCCGCTGGTCCCTCTTCAGCACGGTGCTGATGGGGAACTTGTGGCCCTTCCTGCAGGGGCCCAGGCCCCTCTCCCCGTCCCAGCCCTCCCGCAGCATCATGCGGAAGGAAGCCCACGTTGGTGTCGGGCGGGGATGGAGTAGTGTGTGGGTGGGTGCTGGAGCATTGCTCTTGCTCACAAGGTGCAGGGTGGATCTCTCATGTTGCTGCACGCTGTCCTCTCGTTTTATCCAGCCCACAAACCTGGCACAGCTTCCTCCTCCCCTCCTCCGGCCGCTCCCTGCCAAGTGAATGAGAAACCATCCTTAGTTCAGGTCCGATACAAAATGCTGGAGTAACTCAGCGGGTCAGGCAGCATCTCTGGAGAGAAGGAATTGGCGAGACCCTTCTTCATACGACGCGCAGGCTCGGCGATCGCTTCGCCCAAAAACCTCCGCTCAGTCCGTCGTAACTTACCTGATCTCCCGGTTGCTCAGCACTTCAGCTCCCCGACATTCCCCGATCTGACCTTTTGGCATCCTCTCTCCCTGTGTCTCTGTCCTGTACGAGGGCCGAGATACAGGTACGGCCTCTGTCTGTCCCCGTCACGTAACAGAACTGAGGTACAGGTAAGTCATCTCCCTGTCCTGTACAAGGTGTGAGATCCAGGTGCCACATCTCTCATCTCCCCCCTCGACTCCATCCAAGGACACAAACAGTCTTTCCAGATGAGGCAGAGGTTCACCTGCACCTCCTCCAACCTCATCTACTGTATCCGCTGTTCCAGGTATCAACTATGCTGCCTCACCCGCTGAGATTCTCCAGCATTTTTTGTCTACCTTCTTCAGACTGATGTCAGGGGATGATGCAGGCAGAGACAGAATGACTAATGGGAGAATGTAGGCGGAGACAGTAAGACTAGTCGGAGAATGTAGGTGGAGATAGGTCAGGTCAGTTCAGTTCAAAGTTAGGCACAAAATGCAGGAGTAACTCAGCGGGTCAGGCAACATCTCTGGAGAGAAGGAGTGGGTGAAGTTTCAGGTCGAGACCCTTCTTTAATTCAGTTCAATTTAATTTAGTTCGGGTTTAGTTCAGTTTCAGTTCAGGTCTGAAGAAGGGTCTCGACCCGAAACGTCACCCATTCTTTCCCTCCAGAGATGCTGCCTGTCCCGTTGAGTTTCTCCAGCTTTTTGTGTCTATCTTAGTTTCGTTCAGGGTTTAGTTTACTTAATTGTTTGGTGCAGGAAGAAATTGATAGATGGATAATGCATTAAAACTTATAATGGATCTTATAGAAACATTTAAAATTATTCAGGGATTGGACATGCTAGATGCAGGAAACATGTTCCCAATGTTGTGGGAAGTCCAGAACCAGGGGCCACAGTTTAAGAATAAGGGGTAGGCAATTTAGAACTGAGATGAGGAAAAACATTTACACATGGAGAGTTGTGAATTTGTGGAATTCTCTGCCTCAGAAGGCAGTGGAGGCCTATTCACTGGATGCATTAAAGAGAGAGTTAGATAGAGCTCTGAGGGCTAGCGGAATCAAGGGATAAGGAGAGAAGGCAGGAACGGGGTACTGATTGGGGATGATCAGCCATGATCACAGTGAATGGCAGTGCTGGCTTGAAGGGCCAAATGGCCTCCTCCTGAACCTATTATCTCCCTGGCCTGAGAGACTGTGCCGAGAGATAGTGACCAGGAGGGGGCAGAGTCTCAAGTTCAAGTGAGTTTATTGTCATGTGTCCCTAATAGGACAACGAATTTCTTGCTTTGCTTCAGCACAGTGAGGAGGAGATTCACTGTGATGGATGTTTGTGTAAATTGTGTTGTGTCTTGGTTCTTTTTACTTGTTTGTATGACTGCAGAAACCAAATTTCGTTTGAACTTAGGTTCAAATGACAACAAATAAATTGTATTGTATCTAATGTTCATAGTTTTGTCCGAGCCAAGTTTAATAGCCTGATGGCTGTGGGGAAGTAGCTATTCCTGAACCTGGTCGTTGCAGTCTTCAGGCTCCTGTACCTTCTACCTGAAGGAAGCAGGGATATGTGTGTGGCCAGGATGGTGTGGGTCCTTGATGATACTGCCAGCCTTTTTGAGGCAGCGACTGCGATAGATCCCCTCGATGGAAGGGAGGTCAGAGCCGATGATGGACTGGGCAGTGTTTACTACTCTTTGTAGTATTTTCCTCTCCAGGGCATTCAAGTTGCCGAACCAAGCCACGATGCAACCGGTCAGCATGCTCTCTACTGTGCACCTGCAGAAGTTAGAGAGTCCTCCTTGACAAACTGACTCTCCGTAATCTTCTTAGGAAGTAGAGGTGCTGATGTGCTTTCTTAATAGTAGCATCAGTGTTCTCGGACCAGGAAAGATCTTCAGAGATGTGCACGCCCAGGAATTTAAAGCTCTTGACCCTTGTCACCTTGCCTCACCTTGTGAGCCAGTGGAGGAGGAGGGAGAAACATGTCCTGTGTCTTAAAATAGACACAAAATGCTGGAGTAACTCAGCCGGACAGGCAGCATCTCTGGAATAAAAGAATGGGTGGCGTTTAAGGTCGAGACCCTTCTTATTGCGCTGGAAAGGGTGCGTAAGAGATTCACCAGGACTCTGCAAGAAATCGCAGAGAGTTGTGGACGCAGCTCAGACCATCACACAAACCAACCTCCCTTCTCTCCAGAGATGCTGCCTTTCCCGCTGAGTTACTCCAGCTCTTTGAGTTTATCTCCCTTCCATTAAGTCCATTTATACCTCACGCTGCCTCGGCAAGGCCAGCAACATAATCAAGGACCAGTCTCACCCCAAGTAGATAAAAAATGCTGGAGAAACTCAGCGGGTGAGGCAGCATCTATGGAGAGAAGGAATAGGCCACATTTCGGGTTGAGACCCGTCTTCAGGCGATGTCTCGACCCGAAACGTCGCCTATTTCTTCTCTCCATAGACGCTGCCTCACCTGCTGTGTTTCTCCAGCAGTTTTTGTCAACTTTTGATTTTTCCAGCATCTGCAGTTCCTTCTTAAACACCAGTCACCCCGGTCACTCCCTCTTCTCCCCACTCCCATCAGGCAAGAGGTACAGAAATGTGAAAACGCACACCTCCACATTCAGGGACAGTTTCTGTCCAGCTGTTATCAGGCAACTGAATCATTCTACCACAACTGGAGAGCAGTCCTGAACTACTGTCTACCTCTTTGGTGACCCTCATACTATCTTTGATCGATCTTTACTGGCTTTGCACTAAACGTTATTCCCTTATCATGTATCTACACTGTGGATGGCTCGATTGTAATCATCTATTTTCTTTCCGCCGAATGGTTAGCACGCACAAAAGCTCAGCACACATGACAATAAACTACACTAAACGGGTGTTACCTGGGCTTGAGTTACAGCGAGAGGTTGGGAGGCTGCTACTTATTTCCTTGGAGCATAGGAGTGCCAAATAACCTCTGATCTACACAGACTTGGGGAAATCATGGTGGTGCCATAGTAGAATTGCTGCCTAACAGCGCTTGCAGCGCCAGAGACCCGGGCTCGATCCCGATTACGGGTGTTATCCGTACGTAGTTTGTACTTTCTCCCCGTGACCTGCGTGGGTTTCTCCGAGATCCTCGGTTTCCTTCCACACTCCAAAGACGTACAGGTTTGAAGGCTTGGTAAATGTAAAAATTGTCCCTAGTGGGTGTAGGATAGAGTTAATGTGCAGGGATCGTTGGTCGGCGCGAACTCGATGGGCCGAAGGGCCTATTTCCGTGCTGTATCTCTAAACTAAACTAAAATTGGTTTCGTCTTTTTGCACCGTTTATGTGTGTGTGTGTGATCTGAACTTTTATTTCTCGTTTATTATACAGTTTACAGTGTACTATGTTTACACATTGTGTTGTGCTGCTGCAAGTAAGAATTTCATCGTTCTACCTGGGACATATGACAATAAAAGACTCCTGAGGTAGAAGGCTGAACGTATTAAGGTGTACAAGATCATGAGGGGCGTGGATAAAGTGAACACTTGCAGTCTTTCCCCAGGGAAGAGGATTCTAAACCTGGAGGGCAACCCAAAATATCACCTGTCCATGTTCTCCACAGATGCTGCCTGACCCGCTGAGTTACTCCAGCACTCTGTGAAACGTCACCTATCCATGTTCTCCACAGATGCTGCCTGACCCACTGAGTTACTCCAGCACTCTGTGAAACGTCACCTATCCATGTTCTGCACAGATGCTGCCTGACCCGCTGAGTTACTCCAGCACTCTGTGAAACGTCACCTATCCATGTTCTGCACAGATGCTGCCTGACCCGCTGAGTTACTCCAGCACTCTGTGAAACTTCACCTATGCATGTACGGTGTCCGTGATGAAGGCAGCCATCGCTGTTGCTGTTGTGAAAGGGAAAAGATTTAATAGGAATCTGAGGGGTGACTTTTTCACACAGAAAAAAAAAAAAAGAGAGAGAGAGAGAGAGAGAGAGAGAGAGAGAGAGAGAGAGAGAGAGAGAGAGAGAGAGAGAGAGATATAGGGTGGTTTCACGGCAGTCGGGTCACGACCCCATGACCCGTACTGTTGCTACGCTACGCCAAGTGGATTACACGCGATGAACTACAGGTAAGCTCTCACCATTGTTTCCAGCTTAGCGGGCCCGTTAAAACCCGCCGAAATGGTCAATTTTTTCGCTGTAAATAATTAAGGAAATCGGGATAAGCGTGAGAGACATTTACCTACTTCAGAATTGCAAAAGTGAGGAGAAATGACGGTAGATAGAAGCGAGAGCTGAAGGGACAACAACAGCCAGAGTGCTTGGTGAACATTGGCCGTTTGCTCACTGCTTTTCATCAACTAAGGCATTATTTGTGTTTTTCCCCTCTCCCCTCTCTCTCCCTCCCTCCCTTCTCTCTCCCTCCCTCTCTCCCCCCGTCCCCATCTCCCCTCCCTCTCTATCCTACCCTCTCATCCTCACCCCTCTCCCCATCCCCTCCTCTCCCCTCCCCCTGAGTTACTCCAGCATTTTATGTGTCTACCTTATGTGTGCGTGTGTCTGTGAGTGTGTGTGTGGGTGAGAGTGAGTGAGATTGAGTGTGAGAGAGGTGGAGTGTGTGAGTGAGCAAGTGAGTGTGTGTGAGAGTGAGTGTGCGAGAGTGAGTGTGAGAGTGAGATTGAAAGTGTGTGTGTGAGAGAGAGTGAGTTTACATGAGCCTGTCTGTGCGTGTCAGTGTGTGTGTGTGGACAAGTGTGAGCAAGTGAGAGTGAGTGTGTGTGAGCGTGTGAGTTTGTGTGTGCGAGTGTGTGTCTCTCCCTCTGTCCCAGTGGTAATTGCGGACCTTGCTGCAGGTGTGTGTGGTATGGTTTGTGTGTGTGGTTATGTGTGGTGTGTGTGTGGTGTGGTTATGTGTTGTGTGTGTGTGTGGGGGGTGTGTGTGTGTGTGTGGGGCGGGGGGGTTATGTGTGGGGCGGGTGTGTGTGGGGTGTATGTGGGGTGTGTGTGTGTGGTTATGTGTGGGGTGTGTGTATGTGGTTATGTGGGGTGTGTGTGTGGGGTGAGTGTGTGTGTGGGGTGTGTGTGGGTGGTTATGTGTGGTGTGTGTGTGGTGTGGTTATGTGTTGTGTGTGTGTGTGTGGGGCGGGGGGGTTATGTGTGCGTGTGGGGTGTGTGTGGGGTGTGTGTGTGGTTATGTGTGGGGTGTGTGTGTGTGGTTATGTGGGGTGTGTGTGTGGGGTGTGTGTGGGTGTGGGTTTTGTGTGGATGTGTGTGGTTATGTGGGGTGTGATTGTGTGTGTGGTTATGTGGGGTGTGAGTGTGTGTGTGTGATGTGTGTGTGTGTGTGTGGTTATGTGTGGTGTGTGTGTGTGTGGTTATGTGTTGTGTGTGGGGTGTGTGTGTGTGCGGTGTTTGTGTGTGTGTGTGGTGTGTGTGTGGTTGTGTGTGTGGTTATGTGTTGTGTGTGGGGTGTGTGTGGTTATGTGTATGTGGGGTGTGTGGGGTGTGTGTGTGGTTATGTGTTTGTGTGTGTGGGTGTGTGGTTATGTGGGTGTGAGTGTGTGTGGGGTGTGTGTGTTTGTATGTGTGTGGTTATGTGTGGTGTGTGTGTGTGTGGGGTGAGTGTGTGTGTGTGGTTATGTGTTGTGTGTGGGGTGTGTGTGTGGTTATGTGTGCCGTGTGTGTGTGGCGTGTGTGTGGGGGGGGTGTGGTTATGTGTGTGTGGTTATGTGTGTGTGTGGTTATGTGTGTGTGTGTGGTTATGTGTGTGTGTGTGTGTGTGTGTTGGTTATGTGTGGTGTGTGTGTGTGTGGGTATGTGTGGGGGGTGTGTGTGTGTGTGGTTATGTGTGGGGTGTGTGTGGTTATGTGTGTGGTGTGTGGTTATGTGTGGGGGGTGTGCGTGTGGGGGTGTGTGTTTGCGTGTGGGGTGTGTGTGTGCATGTGGGGGGGGTGTGTGCGTGTGGGGGGGGTGTGTGCGTGTGGGGTGTGTGTGTGTGTGTGTGTGGGGGGTGTGTGTGTGTGTGTGTGGGGTGTGTGTGTGTGTGGTTATGTGTGTGTGAGCGTGTTTGAGCGGATGTGTGCGTGTGTGTGTCTCTATCTCCCCCTGTCCCGGTGGTAACTAACTGCAGAGTTCTTGCTGCAGGAGTGTGAGTGTGTGTCTCTATCTCCCCTCTGTCCTGGTGGTAACTAACTGCGGAGTTCTTGCTGCAGGAGTGTGTGTGTGAGCGTGTGCTTGTGTGTGTGTGTGAGTGTGTCTCTATCCCCCCCTTTGTCCCGGTGGTAACTAACTGTGGAGTTCTTGCTGCAGGAGTGTGTGTGTCTCTATCCCCCCTCTGTCCCAGTGGTAAGTAACCAACTGCGGAGTTCTTGCTGCAGGAGTGTGAGTTGCGGGAAGTACAGACCGGCTCTGTCCACCAGCAGGAGATGCAGAGACAGAGCCGGCAGCTGAAGGAGTGAGGAGCCGAGGTGCAGCGGCTCACCAACCTCCGTACCTGCGACACTCACCTCCACCTGGCCGAGCAGCTACACCTGAACGCACTGGTGCAGGGCAAGGACCGCCTCATCCTGGTAGGTACAAACCCCACCCCACCCTCTTCCCCTGCGTGTCTGTACACACGCTTTCCAT
>JAXLNO010005677.1:0-75000 GCA_038087875.1 Malacoraja senta | reverse complement strand
CACACCCCCCTCCCCTTCTACCCCTCTCTCCCCCCTCCACCCGGGGTAGATCTACCTGAGCCGAGAGTAGATTACTCTGGCGCGGGGACCCCTTAGGCGCGGGGCCCAATTGGGAGCAATTGGTCCAATCGACTTAAGGCCGGCCCAGTCTGGGGCTGTGAAGAAGGCAGGCAGGATACTTGCCTTCATGGCCGCGGCATAGAATGCAACTAATTCCACGTTGTGGTACAACTTTAGAAAGCTTGGTGAGATCTCAACTGATGCACTGTGCGCAGGTCTGGTCACCACTCGACAGAGGGTGCACAGCAGATTCACCAGGATGTTACAGATTCCGTGGGTTTCAGAAACAGTGAGAGACAAAGACTGCGATATGTTTCCCCTGTGGGGCAGGGGAAACTGATGGGTAACAGACAGAGGAATTCAATATTACGAGGGCAGATAGCTGTAAACTTCATAAAAGCCGCGCTGACTAAAATAAGGGGACAGGACAGTTTGAAAGGAGGCGATTGCAGGTTTGGAAGACATGTTTATTGTAGAGAGTTCAAGTTGCATTTATTGTCATGTGCACCAATTGGTGCAGTGAGATTTGAGTTCCCATTCAGCCATACGAATAAAAAGAGCACAACACACGATAGAATTTAACATAAACATCCACCACGGCGGAATCAACGTTTCCCACTGTGAGGGAAGGCAATAAAGTTCAGTCATCTTGCTCTTGTTCACGCGTGGTCAGGGCCGTTCAACCCTCCGCAGTCGCCCCTACGGGCAGCCCGATGTACATGCCCTTTTCCAGTGTCCTCTGTAGACAATAGACAATAAGTGCAGGAGTAGGCCATTTGAGCCAGCACCGCCATTCAATGTGATCATGGCTGATCATCCCCAATCAGTACCCTGTTCCTGCCTTCTCCCCATATCCCCTGACTCCAGTATTTTTAAGAGCCCTATCTAGATCTCTCTTGAAAGCATCCAGAGAACAGGCCTCCATCGCCCTCTGAGGCAGAGAATTCCACAGACTAACAACTCTATGTGTGAAAAAGTATTTCCTCGTCTCCGTTCTAAATGGCGTACTCCTTATTCTTAAACTGTGGCCCCTGGTTCTGGATTCCCCCAACATCGGGAACATGTTTCCTGCCTCTAGCATGTCCAAACCCTTAACAATCTTATATGTTTCAATGAGATATCCTCTCATCCTTCTAAACTCCAGAGTGTACAAGCCCAGCTGCTCCATTCTCTCAACATATGACAGTCCCGCCATCCCAGGAATTAACCTTGTGAACCTACGCTGCACTCCCACAATAGCAAGAATGTCCTTCCTCAAATTAGGGACCAAAACTGCACACAATACTCCAGGTGTGGTCTCACCAGGGCCCTGTATAACTGCAGAAGGACCTCTTTGCTCCTATACTCAACTCCTCTTGTTATGAAGGCCAACATGCAATTAGCTTTCTTCACTGCCTGCTGTACCTGCATGCTTACTTTCATTGACTGATGAACTAGGACCCCCAGATCCCGTTGTACTTCCCATTTTCCCAACATGCAAGCATTAGATAATAATCTGCCTTCCTGTTTTTGCTACCAAAGTGGATAACCTCACATTTATCCACATTAAACTGCATCTACCATGCATCTGCCTACTCACCCACTCTGTCCAAGTCACCCTGCATTCTCATAGCATCCTGCTCACAGTTCACACTTGTAATCACTTCATCTAAATCGTTAATATATATTGCAAATAGCTGCGGTCCCAGCACCGAGCCTTGCGGTACCCCACTGGTCGCTGCCTGCCATTCTGAAAGGGAACCGTTAATCCCTACTCTTTGTTTCCTGTCTGCCAACTAATTTTCTATCCATGTCAGCACCTAATCCCATGCGCCCTAATTTTGCCCACGTATCTCATATGTGGGACCTTAACAAATGCTTGCTGTAAGTCCAGGTACACTACATCTACTGGCTCTCCCTTGTCCATTTTCCTAGTTACATCCTCAAAAAATTCCAGAAGATTAGTCAAGCATGATGTCCCCTTCGTAAATCGATGCTGACTCGGACCGATCCTGTTACTGCTATCTAAATGTGCCGCCATTTCATCTTTTATGATTGACTCCAGCATCTTCCGCACCACCGATGTCAGGCTAACTGGTCTATAATTCCTTGTTTTCTCTCTCCCGCCTTTCTTAAAAAGTGAGATAACATTAGGTACCCTCCAATCTACAGAAACTGATCCTGAATATATAGAAAATGATCACCAATGCATCCACGATTTCAAGAGCCACTTCCTTAAGTACCCTGGGATGCAGACCATCAGGCCCTGGGGATTTATCAGCCTTCAGTCCCATCAGTCTACCCAACACAATTTCCTGCCTAATGTGGATTTCCTTCTGTTCCTCTGTCACACCAGATCTTCTTTCCAGTCAACTTTGGCCAGCTCCTCCCTCATGGCTCCATAGTCCCCTTTGTTCAACTGCAATACTGACACTTCCGATTTTCCACACCTGTTTCAGGGTTGCAATTCCTCTTACAATAACCTACTATGTCCCCATCTCACATCTCCTTCCTCTACCCCCTGCCCCCCTAATTCTGATTCCCTTACCCCTCCTCAACCAACTTTCTAACATATTCCCTCTCGCTCTGACCTGGAAACTGCTGGAAATTCCAACCCCCCCAATCGGATAGATAGTATTAGGTATTCGGTTAAAATAAACGGTTTAGTACGTTTGTGAGTATTTTATGTGATCATCATAGATTTAATTACATAATTTGTTACTGTATTATGTCATTACCATAGGTTTAAGTTGTTTTCAAAGCTGAGTTGTTCAAAGATCTTGAACAATCTCTTCGTAAACACGGGGACCTTGAACAGTCTCCCTGCATGCATTCCAATCTATCTCTGATAAGTATGTCTAGACTTAACTGCCTGTGAACCTGTCGGCCATCTTACATGCAGATTTTTATATATATATATGTTTTTTAAACACATTATATCGGTCTACCCCTTATAAATACATATAAGGGGTAGACCGATCGTACAGAGCTATGCCAAATATTACTTATTTACTTATCCATTATTAAGTCCTTTTTTAAATCTTGCGCGTATGCATCTTCTGGGTCGATGAAGAAACGCTCCGATTCTCTGTATGTGACCCTTATTTTGGCAGGATACATTATTCCATATCTTAAGTCTGGAATGTCTCTGAGGATAACACGCGTCTTGGTGAAAAGTGCTCGCTTCTTGACAACCTCTGCTGGATAGTCTCTAAAGATTCTTATATTTTCTCCTTCAAACATCAGGTTTCTTGCACTTGCAACTTTGTTCATGATATGTTCCAGAACTGATAGGTCGTGTAGTTTAAGAATAATTTGCCTTGGTGGGGCTCCAGCTCCTGGTCGGGCTCTCTGAACTCGATGTGCCTGATCAATTTTAGGTCTCTCAGGCAGATTAAATACCTGTTGAAGTAAGTTGGCAGTGAAGACCCGGGAATCTTTTCCACTTTCCTTCCCTTCCTTCACTCCAACAATTCTTAAGTTTTGGCGTCTAGACCGAGCTTCAAGATATGGGCATTTGTCGGTCATTCTGGCCAGTTGCCCAGAAACACGGTCTAGATCTTTCTTCAGTCTTTGTGTTGTCTCAGAAATGTCCGTAGTAGTAGCCTCGAGTTCTCTGATAGCGTAGTTTTGGTTTTTAGAGGTGAGAATGGGTTCCAACTTTTTGTTAATATCTTCTTCGACCCTTTTAATTTCTCCTTTCAAAGTGGAATTTACCTCTTCGATTCGAGGTTGTAGAGTGTCAATTTTTCTGCAGATTTCTGTGTTCCCAGCATTGAGTTTAACATCCAGTTTTGTTTCTAAATTTCCAAGCTTTTCAGTCAGAATTTCTCTGAAGTCTTTTAGCATAGCCAGTCTTGAAGCTTGTTTTTGTGTCTGCTCTTCCATGGTAGAAATAACTCCTTCTTCCTCAGATTCTTCAGAAGTTTCTTTCTCTTGCAGAAGCTGCATTCGGGTTCTGTGTCTGCTCTGAGGTGGAGTAGGCAGATTCCTTCTGTGAGCCCCTTTTTTCATTTAAATTCAGTCGATATTGCGTCGATATCTGATGACGTCACTTACGCGACGTCGGGCATCTGCCGGTAAGTGTTTTTCATTCGGTCTCGTTTTCCTTTTCATGTATTTTAACGCGTTTTAATGCATTTTTCGGAGCGGAGCTAAGAGGAGCGCCTCTTACTGCTCCATGGCGCCACCGGAAGTCATTCAGTTTGGTTTTAGAATGATGCAGCATGGAAACAGGCCCTTCAGCTCACTGAGACCATCGATCATCCATTCACACACTAGTTCTATGCACTCCCGACACACTAGGGACAATTACGGAGACTAATTAAGCTACAAACCTGCACATATTTTGGATGTGGGAGGAAAACACAGCGCTGGGAGGAATCCCATGCGGTTACAGCGAGAACGTGCAAATTCCACACCAAGGTCAACCTCGGTTTGAGAAGCTTGTTGTCACAGGAGTACAGGAACATCCTAGTCATTGATGATAAAAAAATATACATGTAAGTGTAAAATTATACTGCTTGTATAATATTTGCGGTAAACATACTGTAGATTGGTTAGTAAGTAATGTAACCAATGTGGTGCTTTATTAATATAAGCTGTGCCTACTACTACCATTCATATTATTGCAACCCGACATGTGCTGTTAGTTGGTGATGCAGCACGGTAAAATTGATATGCTGGTGAGTGTTGTGTGTGTTACTCAATAAATACTGTTGTACCAGATCCGTGAGTATGTGTGACTTACTCAACGTGGTGTCAGACGTGTTCAACCTACTCCGCGTTTAAGTATATTGGTTTTTATTTCCCTTCCAGTGTTTTATTTCACCCGTTTTGTCGAATATCTCATGTTGATATGGCCAATTCATTCCGTAAACCTGATTCTCTGGTTTTTGACTCAGACCTCACTGAACGTTGGTGGATTTTTGAGCGCGACTTTAACTTTTACATCCGTGCTGCTCATCGCAATGTTCCACCAGACCACCGTGCATCTATCCTTGTCAACATCGCTGGCCCAGAAGTTATCAAATGAGCAGAGTGTTTCGACCTTGCTCCTGCAGTCCTGGATCACAGCAATCAGATCGTGGTACCTGCTGAAACTGTAGATGATCCCGAAGTCCTGATCAACAAATTCAGACAGTTATTTGATCTTCGCACTAATTGTTTGCTCGTAATCAGCTACATGGAGAACCTGTGGAAACTTATATCAACACTCTAAAACATATTGCTGCACGCTGCCATTTTGGGAATCTGTGTGATGAACTCGTCCACGACAGACTGGTGGGTGGAATCCTCAGTGTCAAAGTACGTGATGAATTACTCCGTGATACTGAACTAACCCTGGTCAGAGCTGAACATGCTCGTCACATTGCTGAACTTACTCACACTAAATCAATGGGGCCCGGACCTCATTCCACTTACCGTATTGATGCTACCGACACCTCCTACTGCACCCAATGCTCTCAGCGATTTAGTAACGAAATAAATCGCGGCAAATAGAGACGCGGGGTAGACCCGATTATCTGACACCATGTAAAGAGCTCAAACTCACACAGGTTGAAACACAAGCATCTTTATTTGTTCAGGTCATCAACTACTTAGCAGGTCATCACACGTTCACACTGCTACTCTAACTGGTAGACTAGTATGAATGTTATAATTAGGCGGGGTTATAATTACTAAGCATTCTAATTGGCTAACATGCTATAGCCAATCTAGAGTACTAGTGTTGAGAATTATTATGGAGGATATTTTGTCACCTATCCTTACTGATTATGGTCTATCGGTAGGGAAGTAGTGGATCCAGGTAGGGGGTGGGTGGTTGAGCTGAATTTGGAGATGAGTTTGGTTGGAATTATTGAAGGCAGAGCTATAGTCCATAAAGAGAAATCTGACAGACACAAGACAGCAGATGCTAGAATATTGAGCAAAACAGTGCTGGAGGAACCCAGAGGGCCATGCTCCACAGATGTTGCCTGACCTACTGAGTTCCTCCAGCACTGGGTCGGACACAGGTTTCCTTGTTACCAGATGTTCCATGGTTGAGTGTAGGTCCAGGAAGAAGGTGCCTGCCATGGACCTGTTGTGACAGCAGGTGAATTGCAGTGGGTCAAAGCCTTCTCGGAGCCTGGAGTTTATGTGCTCCGTGACAAGCCTCTCAAAGCACTTTGTGACAAAGTATGCGGTATTTAAGATATGCTACCTTACTTTACCTTGGCATCAGTATGATCGTGGTCTTCTTAAAGCAGATGGGAACCTCAGAATGGAAAAGGGAAATGATTTTTTCTCAGATGATCCTTGCAGGCTCTGAGGACAGAGCCGGAGTTCCATCAGAGGCCAGTTACTTTCCGTAGGTTCACTCTCAGAAAAGCCAATTTGATATCTGTGATGCTGACTGTGGGAAGTCATGAGTTTACCGGTTCTCATGAAACTGTGGGCAGGTCATTAATTCCACTGTTCAAAGTAAACACAGAAACATAGAAAATAGGTGCAGGAGGAGGCGATTCGGCCCCTTCGAGCCAGTACCGACATTCATCGTGATCATGGCTGATCGTCCCCTATCAATAACCCGTGCCTGCCTTCTCCCCATATTCCTTGACTCCTAGCCCCTAGAGCTTTATATAACTCTCTCTTAAATCCATCCAGTGATTTGGCCTCCACTGCCCTCTGTGGCAGGGAATTCCATAAATTCACAACTCTCTGGGTGAAAAAGTTTTTTCTCACCTCAGTCTTAAATGACCTCCCCTTTATTCTAAGACTGCGGCCCCTGGTTCTGGACTCGCCCAACATTGGGAATATTTTTCCTGCATCTAGCTTGTCCAGTCCTTTTATAATTTTATATGTTTCTATAAGATAACCCTCATCCTTCTAAACTCCAGTGAATACAAGCCTAGTCTTATCAATCTTTCCTCATATGACAGTACCGCCATCCCAGTGATCAATCTCGTGAACCTATGCTGCACTGCCTCAAACACAAGGATGTCCTTCCTCAAAGTAGGGAGACCAAAACTGTACATAATACTCCAGATGTGGTCTCACCAGAGCCCTATACAACTGCAGAAGAACCTCTTTACTCCTATACTGAAATCATCTTGTTATGAAGGCCAACATTCCATTAGCTTTCTTCACTGCCTGCTGTACCTGCACGCCAACTTTCAGTGAGACCCAGGTCTCGCTGCAATAGAATGTATTGAGCTCGTCAGGGAGTGCCACACTGTGTGACTTCACTTCATAATAGGCAAGCTTTGCCACAATCAATGGTTGTCCGTCTGGTTATCCTGGGACTCTAGCTTGGTCCAGAATTCCCCCTTGACCCCTACTCACCCTGCGCCCCACGCCAACTCACCCCTATTTCTCCCCTTCCCCCTCCAAAGTGAATCCACGTAGGGCGTGGGTTGTGGGTCAAAAAGTAGGGTGTGTGGAAGAAGGGGGGGGGGGTGAGCTGCTGTTAGGGTTACATAAAATCAGAGAAATCAATGTTCATACCATTGGGTTGTAAGCTACCCAAGCGGAATATGAGGTGCTGTTCCTCCTGTTTGCCATGTAGCATCACTCTGGCAATGGAGTAAGCCTCGGGTAGAAAGTTGAGTATAGGAATGGGAAAGGAAGTTAAAATGGTTAGCAACCAGGAGTTCCAGTAGGCCTTGCCAGGTACTATAACGTTTAAAACACATTTGGACAGGTACATGGATAGGAAAGGTTTAGAGGGATATGGGCCAAATGTGGGCATGTGCAAGTTTGCCAGAAGGTCCTGTTTTTGAACAATGTGACTCTTTGACGATAACTTGTCACATTTGCAGATCAAGATATTTGGAATTCTTACTGTATTAGAGAGTTATCATAACTAACTAAATAACAAGTTACAGCAAATATTGCAACATTTGAGCAGCAGAGTGGCACAGCTGGTGGAGCTGCTGCCTCACAGTGCCAGAGACCTAAGATACAAGGAAATTCAGATGCTATTTTACAAACCAACACAGCACAAAGGGCTGCAGTAACTCAACGAGTCAGGCAACATGGATAAACAATGTTTCAGGTTGGGAGCCTTCTTCAGACTGATTGTAGTCGGGTAGCTTCATCTGGAATGAACATTGAATTTCCCAATTTTCCAGAGAGCATGCCAATCTATGTCTCACCTGGAAGCCGCTTAGGTCCATGGTTGTATGTGAGGGAGGAGGTGTACAGACAGCTGTTACATCTCCAAGGAGTTGTGGGGGGGAGTGGTCTGTACAGAAAGCACAAAGAAGTCGGGACTGGGAAGAAGTGACTGATGATCGGATCACATTGAAGATGGAAAAAATGTTGCAGAATCAATCTTATCTCTGTCTCCATAGTATTCAAAGGCTCTGCTACCACTGCCTGCAGAGGTGCATGACAAATTCAATGCATTCTTGATTCGAGCCTTGCCAGCAATTGTAAAGGTGTGTCCTCTGTAGCTGCCTTCTGACATGTTGTTCTTGGTTCTTGGTTTCTTGGTCCTCCAAATATTCCGAATGGAATTTAAACTGGAGGTGTTAAGTGGGAATAATTTAAATGTGGTAGCTCTGTTTCAACCTTTAACCATTCAAATTTGTAAAACATATAATTAAAGAACTTTCACTGATATCTGTCACCTGCGTGGGTTCTTCAGCTCAATATTAAGTTTGAGCCTTGCTACTATTCTGAGGCGCAAGAAGTGGAATAGCCATGTCACATCTACAGTCTCGCAAGTCAATGTCATCTTCTCCAATGAACCAAGATTAAGATGAGTCAGCCTGAATTTACTGTCGCGGACAGCTGTGGTGAGCAACGTTCTCCTCTGAGAGTGTATTGTTAATATCTTTCAAATTGTGAATAAAATGGCTGTAGTTGCAGATGTCTAAGACTTAGCGCAATTTCTGAGTGTTGGATCAGTGTTAAGAGTGCCAGTTTTGTTGTGAATCTGTATTAGGAGGGATATAATAAGGGGGCATAGTGGCACAGTTAGTAGAGCTGCTGCACCAGAGATCAGGGTTCAATCCATCACAGGTGCTGTCTGGGTGGCATTTGCACATTTTCTCTGTGACTGAATGGGTTTCTTCCAGCTGCTCTGGGTTCCTCCCCATTACAAGGTGTGCAGGTTGGTAGATTAATTGGCTACTATAAATTGCCCCTATTGGTGGGTGATTGGTGAAATAGGTCAAGAAGTGGGGGCGAATAAAAGGAAAATGGGATTAATGCAGGATTAGTGTAAATGGGTGCTTGATGGACATTGTGGCTGAACGGCCTTTTATCAACCCGTATTTCTGTCTGACTCAGTAATACAGCATCAGGCCTGTGAAACTTCACATCAGGCAATGATCTCTCTGCCGTTCTCCCCAGCTTTTGAACGTCAACTCTGCCCACAAGTGGTGGAGCAGAGTGCAAGGTGATCCTGGGATGGTGGCGTGTGTATACAGCTTGATACACATACAGCTGTTGCTCCTTCCCAACAATAAGTTGTCGTCCATGCCATAACACCTGCTGCAGAAGTGTTTTCTTACCTTTGCATGGCCGTCCGAAGGGGGGGGGGTGCGATCGGTGTGGTCGAACCCCCCTTTTTTTCCAGAGTTTAAAAAAATCCAGAGAATTTTTTTTTTTTCATTTGGTACCCCCAACAAGTAACTACTAGTTATCCGGGATGTGTAAGCGAGGGGAGGTAAGTGTCGAGAAAATAACTCTTAACACAAGTCAACTATTCTGGACGTCGGTTGTGGATGGGGAATGTGTTTAAACTTCCAGTAAACTATCAGTGGAGATGGAATTAATCAAGGAATTAATCCGTTGATTTAGTGTAAAACCGGATATTTTGTTTGGCGGGTGGCAAATCTTATAGATTTGGCTATTGTTCTTGAGGGGAGGGGGAGAGTTATTGTGCAGTATGTATTTTGCATTTTATTGAATAAGTTGTTGGTTATATCAGCCCATGAAATGGACGGTGATGATCACGGAATCGGTTTTGTGCAGCTTGCAAGACGCTAAAGGAACTCTAATGGATTTGGGGTCTGGTTTGTTGGGCTGTTTGTTCCCGATTCACTGCCAATCCACCTCCTCACTTAGCTCTTTATGTTCAAGTGTAAGTGGTGCTGTCTGAAGAAGGGTTTCCACCCCGAAATGTCACTTATTCCTTCTCTCCAGAAATGTCACCTTTTCCTTCTCTCTGACCCGCCGAGTTACTCCAGCACTTTGTGTCTATCTTCTGCAGAATACATCCTCTCCAAACGCTGATACAATTCTGACCTCAAAAGTTATCCCAGAGCTTCTGTGACCCGAGGATGAGATCAAATTATATTAAACTCAGTGTGTAGAAAGGAACCGCAGATGCTAGTTTACATATCGAAGATAGACGCAGAGTAACTCAGCGCGTCAGGCAGCATCTCTGGAGAAAAAGGATGGGTGACGTCTGAAGAAGGGTCCTGACCAGAAACGATGCCTATCCTTTATCTCCAGCGATGCTAACTGACCTGCCGAGTTACTCCAGCACTTTGTGTCCATCTTTTACATCAAACTAAAGTTGTCTTGCACAACTTACCGCCCCCCCTCCGCCACGCAATTATATTGAAATATAACTTTGCTGAGCTTCCCTGAACGACTCGGGCTGTAGTGTTCACTTGGGTTTAGATTCTCTGTTACCTGCTGTGAGAGGCAAGAAGAGTGTTTCATTGTATATGCACCAAAAAACGCTTCTATTAAATCATTACTTGCTGCAGCATAACAAGTCTGCAAGTATTCATAGATAACACAATATCTATTCATATAACCATTATCTATTCATAGATAACACAATAAACAAAAAAACAGTAATACGTTAAAAAACATTATTTGGAGCAGCACAGTGGCGCAGGGGTAGAGTTGCTGCCTCACAGCGCCAAAGACCTGGGTTCGATCCTGACTATGGGTGCTGTCTGTGTGGAGTTTGTACGTTGTCCCTGGGACCCGCGTGGAGTTTCCGGTTTCCTCCCACACTCCAAACAACTTGTAGGTTAATTGTCTTCGGTAAGTTGTAAAATTGTCCCCAGTGTGTAGGATAGTGCTAGTGCACGGGGTGATCGCTGGTCGGCGTGGATTAGGTGGGCTGAAGGGCCTGTTTCCGCGCTGTATCTCTAAAGTCTAAAAAGCCCCAAAGTCCTTAGTGCAACCAAGACGGTTCGTAGTTCTTTGTTTATTTAGTGTTTGTAGTGTTGAAGAGGTCGATGGCTTTGGGTAGGAACTGAAAAAGGGTCTTGACCCAAAATGTCACCAATTCCTTTTCTCCAGAGGTGCTGCCTGTCCTGCGGAGTTACTCCAGCATTTTGTGTCTATCTTAAAAAAACCCAGTATCTGCAGTTCTTTCCTACAGAGCTTATTTAGTTTAGTTTAGAGATACAAACTGGAATCAGACCCTTCGGCCCCCCAAGTCCATGCTGACCAGCGACCCCTGCACACTACCACTATCCCACACACACTAGGGACAATTTACAATTATACCAAGCCAATTAACCTACGTCTTTGGAGTGTGGGAGGAAACTGGAGCACTCGGAGAAAACCCTTCAAAACAAGGGCAGAGTCCCCCTAGTCCTCACCTTCCACCCTACCAACCGTCACGTACAACAAATAATCCTCCGTCATTTTCGCCACCTCCAACGTGACCCCACCACTTGCCACATCTTCCCATCTCCTCCGCTGTCTGCTTTCCGCAGAGACCGCTCCCTCCATAACTCCCTAGTCAATTCGTCCCTTCCCACTCGAACCACCCCCTCTCCGGGTACTTTCCCTTGCAACCGCCGGAAATGCTACACTTGTCGCTTTACCTCCCCCCTTGACTCCATTCAAGGACCCAAGCAGTCTTTCCAGGTGCGGCAGAGGTTCACCTGCACCTCCTCCAACCTCATCTATTGCATCCTCTGCTCTAGATGTCAGCTGCTCTACATCGGTGAGACCAAGCGTAGGCTTGGCGATCGCTTCGCCGAACACCTCCGCTCGGTTCACAATAACCAACCTGATCTCTTGGTGGCTCAGCACTTCAACTCCCCCTCCCATTCCCAATCTGACCTTTCTGTCCTGGGCCTCCTCCATGGCCAGAGTGAGGCCCACCGCAAATTGGAGGAGCAGCACCTCATATTTCGCTTGGGCAGTTTGCACCCCAGCGATATGAACATTGACTTCTCTAATTTTAGGTAGTCCTTACTTTCTCCTCCCCTTCCCAGCTCTCCCTCAGCCCACTGGCTCCACCTCTTCCTTTCTTCTTCCCGCCTCCCCCACCCTCACATCAGGCTGAAGAAGGGTTTTGTCCCGAAATGTTGCCTTTTTCCTTCGCTCCATAGATGCAGCCTCACCCGCTGAGTTTCTCCAGCATTTTTGTCTACCGTAGATTGAGTGATGTCTTTGCTGGGCTCCTGTGCTCAGTGGGCAAGGGCGACCTGAGTTTCCTGTTGCCTGGTGCTTTAATTCCCAATCCCACTCCCACCACCACCTGTCTGTCTGCACATCCTCCACTCCATTGAGGCCCAACAATAAACTAAAATAACAACATCTAGGTAACCTCAGGCACTTTGTAACCCTCTGGAATGAAGATTGAATTCCCCAACTTCAGGTAAACATCCCGGTCATTTCCATTACCATGCTTGTGTCCCTTTTTCAACTTGCTTTCTTATAATATCTTTCTTATGATCTGTACCCATGCTCCTTCTCATCTGATCATCGGAATATCGGTTGGTCTTACAGATCATTTTTTGTTGCTACTTTAAAACTGTAAAGACTCTGCATTCTCCCAACCTGCAGCATGACATAAATCTCCCCACCAAACCTGCTCGACTGGATTAGTTCTGGCATTCCTGTTTTGCATAAACACCCTCTCTGAGTCTGTGACCAGGAACGTTTCATCTACATGTAAAATGTGAAAATTGTGCCTTACTATGTATCAGTAATTAATGTTTCAAAGGTACTTTGATGTTTTGATGAATGATATTGTTATTCTGTGTCCACCTAAAGAACTTTGTCCAAGGAAAAATGCTGTGTTTGTTTCTCAAAATCGCAAATGTGAAATAACATAAATTGACACAAAAACATAAGTCTATGCGTGGCTCGTGCATCAGACTCGTGAGCCACACTCGATCCCACAAGACATGAGACTGCGCAACCATGCTATCGTCGTCTACGACGGGCCACCAAACGTTGGTTGGCGTGGACTTTGTGGGCCGAAGTTTCCACGCTGTATCTCTAAACTAAATTAAACTGGTCAATGTCATTTTAATATTGATTTAAGAACAAACAAAGTAAGTACACCACTCGATCTTCAAATTCACTGTACCACATAACAAGTTCCCAACTGATCTAATTGTAAACTTCATTCCTGTCCAAGTAATCATTCAGAACTTGGCTTCTCAATAATATATGTTTCTGCCTCAATAGCTTTGAAAGACACAGCTACCACTGCCCTCGCAGGAAGGGGGTTCCAAAGACGCATCATGTTCAATGCATTCTTGATCTGAGCTTTGACGACAAATGTGTGATCTCAGTAGCTGCCTTCTGACATTCCTTTATCTGTGGGTTGCTAAGGGAGTATATTTTAAATGTGGTTGCTTTGTTATGCAAGCATTCTAATTTGTAAAACAGATGATGAATAGGCAGGTTGCAGCAGACAGCAATTCACTGATGTGGCTTTTTCACCTTGATGTTAAGTCGAGACTTGCTACCCCTCCTGTGCAGCAAGACGTGGAATAGGCCACGTCACATCTACAAAGACAACAGGGCCTCGTGAACAGAGAGTCCTATTCCACCCATAAAGGCCAGGACAAGTGTTAGGCAGGTATTTTAATAGCACCATGATGGACTCTGTTTTAAACAGTCCTCACCTGAACACATATCTTGCTTTTCTGGGCTTTTTGCCATTCTCTCTGTGGTAGCTAGCCGCATACAGTAGGTTCCAACTTCTGCCACAATGCAGCAGCTCTGGAAATTCACCACTGAAGGGAAAAGGGAACGGTCAAAAATGATTGACCTTGTCAAAATGCTCAACATCCATCCCAGGAACGAATAAAGAGAACCTCACTTCCACCAGATTCCTCCCACATTCCAAGAAATCTGCTTCTTCTTCTTCTTGCGTATGGCGTGCACAGACTAAAGTTGTAGATCAAGGGTAGACATCCAGGCTACGGCAGCATCAGTTACTGGGTGGATGGCTTTGATACCCCCAGGGAAAAGCCTCAGTGTGCTGTCATTCACAATGTGTGGGATGGTCTGGTCTGGATGTCCGCAGTCACAAGCTGGGTTGTCTGTCATCCCCCACTTATGCAGGTGATGGGCTGTTCTTGCATGGAGGGTGCGGATTCTGTTCAGGGTTTGCCATTGCTTGTGATGGAAGTCAAAACCTGATGGTTTCACTATGGGGTCTGTGATGACCTCTCGGTTGTTGGTGTTGGCATCTTTCATGGCTCTGCACTACTCAGTCTTGGAGTCAAAGTCTTCCAGGGATTTAACAGAAGACCAGAAGGGTTTGCGAGACTTCAGGCGCATGTTGGGCAGATTGTTCAAGTCAGCATGGATGGATGGGAAGGTCAAGGTTAGCCTCGATGGTGCACCAATCTTTCAACATCCTCTCCCTTCCGCGTATGCTGGGAGGGGCAATATAAGAGAGGACGGAGCCACTGCAAAGGTGTTGACTTAAGCGTCTCTGTGATGACCCGCATTGCAGAGTTTGGAACAGTGTCAACTCCTTTGGTGTGGCAGCTATTAGCCCAAGCTGTTGAGCAAAACTCGGCTGTTGAGTAGACTAGGGCTAAGCTTGTGGTACGGAGGGTGTGTACATTCGATCTCCAGCTGTTGCATGCAAGTTTCCTGATGAAGTTGACCCTTGCTTCCAGTTTATCAGCCACCCTCTTCAGGTGTTCACGATAGGCGAGGGTGCGATCCAGGGTGACTCTGAGGTACTTGGGGAATTATTCATTCTTCTCCGGCTTACCACAAAAGGACACTCGGAGCTTTGCATTGGCGAGCCGATTACTGAGGTGAAAGGCAGTGGCAGTTGTCTTAGATGGGTTAGGGCGAAATCGCCAGAAGGTGAAGTACTCCTCCATCCCCTTCAAGCCTTGGGTTAGCACTGTGCAGCCACGTAAATCCAAGAAATGCAAGTTTGTGATTTACGTGCCTCTAGTGGGTAGGTGAGTGGTGAAATAGATCAGAATGTGGGGTGATTAGAAGAAAGATAGGATTACTATAGATAGGTGCATGATTCACATTGTCGACTTTATTGGCTGAGGGTCTGTTTTCGTGCTGCATCTCTCTGTGAGCCAGGAGTACATGGCACCTGGCCTGTGACATCACACACCACATTGGTCTGAAGAAGGGTCTCTTCCCGAAGCATCACCCATTCCTTCTCTCCAGAGATGCTGCCCGGCTTGCTAAGTTACTAGAGTATTTTGTGTCTACCACATTGATCTCTTCCCAACCAAGAGACAAGAGTTTGATCGTCATATGTACCAAAAACAGAACAGTGAAATTCTTACTTGCAGCTGCATAATAGGTCTATAAACACAGTACTCATAGATACCATGCAAAACAAAAAGAAAAGTTCAACAATTTAAAAAAAAATCAGTATTGGTACAAAACAAATGTCCATAGTCCATAGTGCAATGAAGGGAGTTTGAGGTTCATAGTTTTGTTGTCGTTTGTAGTATTCAGAAGTCTAATGGTTATTGGGAAGAAACAGTTCATGATCATGAAAATCACGGTTTTCAGACTCCAATGCCTTCTTCCTGATGGCAGAAGTGAAATGGCCACAATGGTGTGGGAAGTTGATGATGCTGGCTGCTATATTGAGCCAGATCCTCCTCTAGATCCCTTCAATGGTGGGGAAGTCAGTAACCATGATGGACTGAGCAGTGTCCACCACTTCTTGTAATTTTCTTCATTCCTGGGTTTTGGAGATGCTGAACCAGGCTATGATGCAACTAATAATAATAATAATAGATTTTATTTTAAGGGCGCCTATACAAAAGTCTCTAGGACACCTTACAATTTAACAAAGAAACATATAAACATATAATCAGAGTAAAATAAGTTATAAAGACATCACAAATACATAAATTAAAAACAGAAATTTGATCCAAAGAAGACAACAACAAAATGCAGAAAACAAAATATGAAGGGAGAGCAGTGGCAGCCAAACCGCGCCAGCGTACACTCTCCCTTCAGACCGCCATGTTGGACATAGACTAATACAGACTTACACAGACACTTAACACTACACACAAAATCATACCCCCACAATGGTTACCACTGTGGGGGAAGGCACAATGTCCAGTCCCCAACCCAGTTCTCCCCAGAGTCAGGCCCATCGAGGCCGCCACAGTTGCCTCTATGGAGGCCCGATGTTCCTGGCCGTCGGGAGAGTCCTCGCAGCGGCTGGAACGGCCGGTTTCCCAGCGGAGTCCATGGCACCTGAAGCCGACAGGGCCGCGCCGATTTGGAGCCACGATTTGGAGCCACGAGGCTCCCGATGTTAAAGCCGGCGCCGCCGCCCGCAGCTGGTCGCTCCGCAGACCGGCAGCCCGGAGGTGTTGATCTCGGCGGTCATCGCATACCGGAGCTCCAGCGCGTCGATCCAGCGTGGCGACCCAGGCAAGGCATCGCCCGCTATGCTCCACGATAGCGCTCCAGCGCTGTGCCGCCGACCGAAGCTGAAGGTGCTGGGCGGTCCCCATCAGGAAAGGGCGCTCCATGCCCGCTGGTAGGCCACGAGGACGGGTCGACGGGGCAGCCCGGAGAAAAAGCTGCCTCACCGACCAGGTAGGGACCTAGGATATAATTCCCCCATTCACCCTACACTTAAAAGTAGAATACTCCCACACACTGGACAATGGACACACTAAAAACTATCAAAAAAAGGGTGCTTTAAACGGACGGCTGCTGGTCAATGTGCTCTCTACCATACACCCGTTGGAAATCAGGAGAGTATTCTTTAACATACTGAATATCCTCAATCTTCTATAGAAGTAGAGGCATTGATGAGCTTACTTTATGACTGCATCAACGAGCTGAGTCCAGGACAGATCTTCAGAGATATGCATGCCCAGGAACATGACATTGTGCACTCTCTCCACCACCAACCCCTCGATGAAGAAAGGTTTGTGAATCCTAGGCCTTTCTCTTCTAAAGATAACAATCGGCTACATAGTCTTACTGACTATGAGAGCTAAGTTGTTCTGGCACCCTCCTGCATTCTGACATTGTTACCTATGATTCGTTCAACAATGGCAGTGTCTTTTCGAATTTAAAGATGAAGTTGGAACTGTGTCCAGCCGCACAGCATGGGTAAAGAGTAGTGGAACAGTGGACTGAGCACTAATTGTTATTGAGGAGGAAGTGTTGTTGCCAATTCGTACCCATTTTGTTGTGAGGAATTCGAGGATCCACTTGCAAAGCGATGCGCAGAGACCTGGTTCCCTGAGCCTAGTACCATGCTTGAAGGAAATGATGGTGTTGATCACTGAGTTGTAGTTGATGGATAACAGCCTGACGTAAGTGTTCTTATTGAAGAGTAGTTTAGAGCAGAGTGGAGAGCCAACCAGTGAAGAACAGCCTCATCCCCATTGCTATTAAACTCCTACAGCAATTACCTCTTTCACACTCTTTTTCTGAGGTGCTGTGATGTATATTTATTCTCAACATGGTCTCATATGGTTATTTCATTATTGCATTTCCAGAATTTATTTTGCTCCACCAAATGTTGTACTGCAATCTTTGCACTATTCTGCTGTTTTACATTTCTTGTATATATTGATGTACTAATCATTGCCAAATACTGTTTACTTTGTGAGCTTCATGTGAACATGGAACATCACTGCACCCTGGTATATAAACAATAAACTAATCTGAATTTGACCAACTGACATTTGCTCCATAAAATTACACAATGGCACAAATTCTGTACCCTTAAAGCCTTACACAACTTTAACTCCTAATGCAAACTATCTCGTAAAGCCTGAATCTGATCCCAGCAATCACTTGAAAGAGGTTGTGGCCATCTTGAAGGATGATCAATCCAATCTGCAGCCCCTTTCAAGATGCCCTGAGCTTAGTTCCAAGCAGAATTTTTAATAGAAAAAAGTCTTAACTGACAATTGATGCGGCTACCTCTCTCTCAATGGTATTATTTATGTTTACATAAGCTCATACACGCACATGAATTATTTTATTTATTTGGTTTTCATCAATTTCACAAGAAGGTTTCTTTAATGGGGATGAACTGAATTCCTAACAGGTTCTTAATCTGTTGAATAGTTATGTGTTGATGTGAAATTATGAGAATGAAGGTGAGTAAACTGTAAATTTGTTTACATTTATTTGGGAAAATACTCTGGTTGATAAACAATTTTAAAACTCTCTTAGGAGAACCTCCTACTGTTGCTTGTGGCATGCTGAGGCAGAAGGACAATTTTTTGTCAATGTTGGTTTAAGAACAGGAGTATACCACTTGACCCTCCAATTCACTGTGCACTTAGTAAGATCATGGCTGATCTAATTGCAACCTAAAGACTGCATTCCTGTCTAGGTTGTCTTTCACCATTTGGCTTCTCAAAGATTTATCTCTCAGGAAAAAGGGTATGATCAATAAATACTGACCTTGTTGAAATGTCCAACAACCATCCCCGGGGAATGAATAAAGAGAAACTCATTGGCAATATGTGACACCAATCCCATATTGCCACCTCTCCTGTTGGTAGTCATGTCAGAAATAATGTTCACGACAACCAAGCTAGTCAGCATGTACTACATCCAAACAAGACCGTGACAATAACTTCAGTGACCCAATTTAGAAAGGCATGACCATATCATTATAATTATGGGAGAAGTCTAGTAAGGAGCTGTTTGGTCTCTCTATGTCCTGTTGCAAGCAAATGATAAAGGTATAAGAGGAGCTGGTATAAGAGGTATGATGTGACAAATAGGATTGGATTTGAGTCACATTATCACTTCAATCTTCTCTGATCCACAAGTAGTCTTTGGTTCCATGGTAGGCAAGTCTACAATTGTCTACATCATCTTCTCCAATCAACCAACCAAGATTAAGATGGGTCAGCTCAATTTTACTGTTACAAACAGCTGTTCCAAGCAACCTTCTTCTCTGCGTGTATTATTGATGGCTTTCAAATTGGAAATAAAAGCTCTAGATGTTAAATAATGCAGATGTCGGAAAGACTTAAGATCAATTCCTGAGTGCATGATCAGTTAAGAGTGCCATTTTGGTTGTGAATCTGTATTAGGTGGGATATTATCAGGATGGGATAGTGACACAGCTAGTAGAGCCATCTTCGGTGTGGAGTTTCCGTGCAAAAGTGGGATAACATTGGGATCTTGTGTACGGCAATCAATGGTCAGTGTTGACACAATGGGCTGAAGGGCCTGTTTCCATGCTGTATCTTCCATGCTATAAAATTATTTATAGTTCAAATGCACACACACTCTTTCAAAAAGTACACCATGTACAATTGAGAAACAAGTGCAGCTTCCTATGAAATTTCACTTCAGTACAGAGTTTTAATGTGGTATTCCCTTTCCAACTCTGCACCTCTGAGTGTGCTGTATTGAAGGTGAAATCCCATTTTAGTTAGCCGTCACTATAAGAGTACAGTTTCACTTTATACAACAGATTTGTAATTAGACTATTACTTCTGTGGTGTGTTTTAAATTTGTTTGTAATTAATTAATATTTCTCAGGGAATATACTGGTAGATAAACATGTGTTAATATATAGGTTAACATGTGATGAGCGTTTGTCGGCACAGGGCCTTTACTCGATGGAGTTTAGAAGAATGAAGGGGGACCTTAATGAAACGTACAGAATAGTGAAAGGCTTGGATAGAGTGGATGCAGAGAGGATATATCCTCTAGTGGGAGTGTCTAAGACTAGAGGTCATAGCCTCAGATGTAAAGGACGTTCTGATAAGAAGGAGATGAGGAGGAATTTATTTAGTCAGCGGGTAATGAAACTATGGAATTCTTTGAGATAGATAGATTCTTGATTAGTACGGGTGTCAGATGTTATGGGGAGAAGGCAGGAGAATGGGATTGGGAGCGACAGATGGATCAGCAGTGATTGAATGGCGGAGTAGACTTGATGGGCTGAATGGCCTCATTCCTCTACTATCACATGACTTTATAATCACGTCATCAATTATAAAATTGATGTGGCATCTCAAATGTAAGCAGCATGATGTCTTTAATATGTGGGTAGATTTAAATGACCTTGGATTCCTCTCACATACACTGGTGAGCACATTTGGCAGTTCTGGAGTTAAATGTGACATTTTTGGTAGTCGCCCAGGAAAAACAAAATGTACCTCAAATAACCATTCCTGATGAAGCTGCGATTGACTTACACTTCATTCAATCACGTGCAGTGCATTCGGTGTTCACAATGTGGTGTTCTTTACATTGGAGAAATGAAATGTTGATTAAGTGATTGTTTTGTGGGGCACCTGCACTCAATCGACAAGGGTGACCTGAGTTTCCTGTTGCCAGCCACTTTAATTCTCAATCGCATTCCCATCACCTCCTACCTGTCTGTCTGCACCTCCTACACTGCATCGTTGAGGCCCAAAAATAAACTAGAAAACAACACCTAAACAACCTCAAGACATGTTGCACCCCTCTGGAATAAAGACTGAATTGCCCAACTTCAGATAAACATCCCTATCATCAATTCCCCTTAGCATGCTTGTGTCGCTTTCTCAACATACTTCCTAAAATATCTTGCCAATGATCTGTACCCCTGCTCCTTATCATCTGATCTAACTTAACAAATCTCCTCCAGTCTTTTGTCTTAAAGATCACTCTTTAAAACCGTAAAGTCTCCACACACCCCGATCTGCAGCACAGAAAAACTCAGCTGACCCAAACTGGGAACCCATCCCACCATAAAACCTGCCGGACTAGATCAGCTCAACTCCAGTAGGAATTCATTTCCAAAGATCCACAATTACAGTGCCCTCCATAATATTTAGGATAAAGAACCATCATTTATTTATTTGCCTCTGTACTCCACAATTTCAGATTTGTAATAGAAAAAATCACATGTGGTTAAAGTGCACATTGTCAGATTTTAATAAAGGCCATACATAGTCCCCCCATTTCAGGGCACCATAATGTTTGGGACACAGCAATGTCATGAAAATGAAAGCAGTCATGTTTAGTATTTTGTTGCATATCCTTTGCATGCAATGACTGCTTGAAGTCTGCGATTGATGGACATCACCAGTTGCTGGGTGTCTTCTCTGGTGATGCTCTGCCAGGACTGTATTGCAGCCATCTTTAGCTTATGCTTGTTTTATGACAATAGACAATAGAGAATAGGTGCAGGAGTAGGCCATTTGGCCCTTCGAGCCAGCACCGCCATTCAATATGATCATGGCTGATCATCCCCAATCAGTACCCCGTTCCTGCCTTCTCCCCATATCCCCTCACTCCGCAATTTTTAAGAGTCCTATTTAGCTCTCTCTTGAAAGCATCCAGAGAACCTGCCTCCACCACCCTCCGAAGCAGAGAATTCCACAGACTCACCACTCTCTGTGAAAAAAAGTGTTTCCTCGTCTCCGTTCAAAATGGCTTACTCCTTATTCTTAAACTGTGGCCCTGGTTCTGGACTCCCCCAACATCGGGAATGTGTTTCCTGCCTCTTGCGTTTCCAAGCCCTTAACAATCTTATATGTTTCAATGAGATCTCCTCTCATCCTTCTAAACTCCAGAGTGTACAAGCCCAGCTACTCCATTCTCTCAGCATATGGCAGTCCCGCCATCCCGGGAATTAACCTTGTAAACCTACGCTGCACTCCCTCAATAGCAAGAATGTCCTTCCTCAAATTTGGGGACCAAACCTGCACACAATACTCCAGGTGTGGTCTCACTAGGGCTCTGTACAACTGCAGAAGGACCTCTTTGCTCCTATATTCGATTCCTCTTGTTATCAAGGCCAACATGCCATTCGCTTTCTTCACTGCCTGCTGTACCTGCATGCTTACTTTCATAGACTGATGTACAAGGACCCCAGATCCCGTTGTACTTCCCCTTTTCCCAACTTGACGCCATTTAGATAGTAATCTGCCTTCCTGTTTTTGCTACCAAAGTGGATAACCTCACATTTATCCGCATTAAATTTCATCTGCCATGCATCTGCCAACTCCCCCAACCTGTCCAAGTCACCCTGCATTCTCATAGCATCCTCCTCACAGTTCACACTACCACCCAGCTTTGTGTCATCTGCAAATTTGCTAATGTTACTGTGAATCCCTTCATCCAAATCATTGATGTATATTGTAAATAGCTGCGGTCCCAGCACCGAGCCTTGCTGTACCCCACTGGTCACTGCCCGTCATTCTGAAAGGGACCCGTTAATCCCTACTCTTTGTTTCCTGTCTGCCAACCACTTCTCTATCCATGTCAGCACTCTAGCCCCAATACCATGTGCCCTAATTTTGCCCACTAATCTCCTATGTGGGACCTTATCAAATGCTTTCTGAAAGTCCAGGTACACAACATCCACTGGCTCTCCCTTGTCCACTTTCCTAGTTACATCTTCAAAAAATTCCAGAAGATTAGTCAAGCATGATTTCCCCTTCGTAAATCCATGCTGACTCGGACTGATCCTGTTGCTGCTATCCAAATGTGCGGCTATCTCAACTTTTATAATTGACTCCAGCATCTTCCCCACCACCGATGTCAGGCTAACAGGTCTATAATTCCCCGTTTTCTCTCTCCCGCCTTTCTTAAAAAGTGGGATAACATTAGCTACCCTCCAATCCACAGGAACTGATCCTGAGTCTATAGAACATTGGAAAATTATCACCAATGCATCCACGATTTCTAGAGCCACTTCCTTAAGTACCCTGGGGGGCAAACCATCAGGCCCTGGGGATTAATCAGCCTTCAGACCCATCAGTCTATCCAACACCATTTCCTGCCTAATGTGGATTTCCTTCAGTTCCTCTGTCACCCCAGATCCTCTGGCCCCTGGTACATCAGGAAGATTGTTTGTGTCCTCCTTAGTGAAGACAGATCCAATGTACCAGTTCAACTCATCTGCCTTTTTCAGTCTTCAAGGGTCCAACTTTGTTCTTAATTTTTTCCTCTTCACATACCTAAAGAAGCTTTTACTATCCTGCTTTATATTCTTGGCTAGCTTACCTTCGTACCTCATCTCTTCTCCCTGTATAGTCTTTTTGGTTATCTTCTGTTGTTCTTTAAACATTACCCAATCCTCTTGCTTCCCGCTCATCTTTGCTACATTGTACTTCTTTGCTTTAAATTTTATACTGTCCCTGACGTCCCTTGTCAGCCATGGTCGTCCCTTTCTCCCCATGGAATCTTTCTTCCTCTTTGGAATGAACTGATCCTGTACCTTCTGTATTATTCCTAGAATACCTGCCATTGTTGTTCCACTATCATTCCTGCTAGTGCATCTTTCCAGTCAACTTTGGCCAGCTCCTCCCTCATGGCCCCATAGTCCCCTTGAACCAACTGCAACACTGACACCTCCGATCTACTCTTCTGTAGATTAATTGTAGATTAAACCTGACCATGTTATGGTTACTGCGTCCTGATGGCTCATTAACCTCGAGGTCCTTTATCAAATCCGGTTCTGGTTTTGGGGCTAGTCCCCTTCAGTTTTCTCTTCAGCATATAAAACACATGCTCAATTGGGTTCAGATCGGGTGATTGACTTGACCGCTCAAGAAATGACCATTTTTTGATTTTCAAAAACTCCTTTATTCCTTTAGCAGTATGTTTGGGATCACTGTCTAGCTGTAGAATGATCCGCCGGCCAATGAGTTTTGAGGCATTTGTTTGAACTTGAGCAGATAGGATGTGTCTATACACTTCAGAATTCATTATGCTACTACCAACAGCAGTTGTGTCATCAATGAAATAAGTGAGCCAGTACCTTCAGCAGCCATACATGCCCAGGCCATAACACCTCCACCACCGTGTTTCACAGATGAGGTGGTATGCATTGGATCTTGGGCAGTTCCTTCTCTCCTCCATACTTTGCTCTTGCCATCAATTGATATAAATTAATCTTTGTCTCATGTCCACAAGATTTTTTTCCAGAACTGTGGTTGCTCTTTTAAGTACTTCTTGGCAAACTGTAACCTGGCCATCCTATTTTTGTGGCTAACCAGCGGTTTGCATCTTGCAGTGTAGTCTCTGTATTTCTGACGTCTTCTGCAGACAGTGTCATTGATAAATCTACACCTGATTCCTGAAGAATGTTTCTGATCTGTCGGACAGGTGTTTGGGGATTTTTCTTTATTATAGAGAGAATTCTTCGGTCATCAGCTGTGGGGGTCTTCCTTGGCCTGCCAGTCCCTTTGCAATTAGTAAGCTCACCAGTGCTCTCTTTCTTCTTAATGATGTTCCAAACAGTTGATTTTGTTAAGCCTAAGGTTTGGCTGATGTCCTTAACAGTTTTATTCTTGTTTCGCAGTCTCATAATGGCTTCTTTGACTTTCATTGGCACAACATTTGTCCTCATGTTGATAAACAGTAATAAAAGTCTCCAAAGGTGATGGAAAGACTGGGGGAATGACTAGGTGCTGAGAGCTCTCTTATACCTGCATTAAGGAGGCATTTAAACACCCCTGAACAATTACAAACACCTGTGAATCCACGTGTCTCAAACATTATGGTGCCCTGAAATGGGTGGGGGGGGGGGGGGACTATGTATAAACACAGCTGTAATTTCTACATGGTGAAAGCAAAATGTATAAAAATACCCTTTAATAAAATCTGACAATGTGCACTTGAACCACATGTGATGTTTTCTATTACAAATCTTAAATTGTGGAGTACAGAGGCAAATAAATAAATGATGGGTCTTTGTCCCAAACATTATGGCAGGCACTGGCATTTAAATGCATGCTTAAACTGAGCTTTAACAATAATTACAAGGGTGTGTTCTCTGTTGCTACCTTTTGACATTTTTTTAATCTGTTGGTTGCTAAGGAGGAATATGTTAAATGAGGGTGCTATTTTAAACTCTCTACCCTAGAATTCTAATTTGTTAAACCGATAATGATTAGGGACTTTCATTCATCAGGCTCGGCAATTCACTGACATATGTGACTTGCGTGGGTTCTTCAGCTTCACATTAAGTCGAGCCTTGCTACTACCACTTGTGAGCAGCAAGAAGTGGAATAGGCCATAGAGTCAGTCATAGAGAGATAAAGTGTGGAAACAGGCCCTTCGGCCCAACTCGCCCACACCGACCAACAATGTCACAGCTACACTATCCCACTTGCCTGCGCTTAGTCCATATCCCTCCAAACCTGTCCTATCCATGTACCTGTCCAACTGTTTCTTAAATGATGGGATAGTTCCAGCCTCAACTACCTCCTCTGGCAGCTTGTTCCATACACCCACCACCCTTTGTATGAAAACGTTATCCCTCGGATTCCTATTAAATTATTCCTTTTCCCCTTCACCTTGAACCTATGTCCTCTGGTCCTCAATTCCCCTACCCAGGGCAAAAGACAGCGCATCTACCCGATCTATTCCTCTCATGATCTTATACACCTCTATAAGATCACCCCTTATCCTCCTGCACTCCATGGAAAACAGACCCAGCCTCCTCAACCTCTCCCTATAGCTCACACCCTCTAGTCCTGGCCACATCCTCATAAATCTTTTCTGAGCTTGACAATATAATTCTTATAACATGGTGCCCAGAACTGAACACAATATTCCAAATGCTGTCTCACCAACGGCTTATACAACTGCAACATGACCTCCCAATGTCTATACTCAATACTCTGATTGATGAAGGCCAAAGTGCCAAAAGCCTTTTTGATCATGTTATCTACCTGCGACTCGACCTTCAAAGAACTATGCAATTGTACTCCCAGATTCCTCTGCTCTACAACTACCCAGAGGCCTACCATTTACTGTGTAGGTCCTGCCCTAGTTTGACGGCCCAAAATGCAATACCTCACACTTCTCTGTATTAAATTATATCAACCATTCCTCCGCCCACCTGGCCAATCGATCCAGATCCTGCTGCAATCGTTCACAACCATCTTCAATATCTGCAAAACCACTAACATTTGTGTCATCAGCAAACTTACTAATCTTGCCCTGTATGTTCCCATCAAAATCATTGATGTAGATGACAAACGGTAACGGGCCCAGCACCGAACTCTGAGACACACCACTAGTCATAGGCATCCAGTCTGAGAAGCAACCTTCCACCATTACCCTCTGCTTTCTTCCATGGAGCCAATTTGCTATCTATTCAGCTATCTCTCCTTGGATCCCATGCAATCTAACCTTCCAGAGCAGCCTACCATGCAGAACCGTGTTGAACGCCTTACTGAATGAAGTCCATGTACACAACATCTACAGCTTTGCCTTCATCAACATTTTTGGTCACGTCTTCAAAAAAATCAATCAGATTTGTGACACATGACCTCCAATGTACAAAACCCTGCTGACTATCCCTAATCAGCCCTTGCCCATCCAAATGTCTGTATATCCTATCCCTCAGAATACGCTCCATTAACTTACCAACTACAGATGTTAAGCTCACCTGCCTATAGTTCCCAGCATTTTCCCTGCAGCCCTTCTTGAAAAGAGGTACAACATTTGCCACCCTCCAGTCTTCCGGCACCTCTCCTGTATTTAAGGACGACTCGTAAATTTCAACCAGGGCTCCCGCAATTTCCTCTCTGGTTTCCCACAATGTCCTCGGATATAGCAGGTCAAGCCCTGGAGATTTGTCTACCTTCAAACACAACAATACCTTCAGTACTTCTTCGACAGTAACCCTGACTGCTCTCAAGACACTTCCAGTGACTGCTCCAATTTCCTCCGTCCTATTGGCTTTCTCCTCGGTAAATACCAAGGAGAAATACTCATTTAGAACCTTGCCCATCTCCTGTGGCTCCACTCAGGAATCTCCTATGATTCCTGAGAGGTCCCACTCTCTCTCTAGTTACCCTTTTCACTCTTATGTATTTGTAAAATCTTTTGGGATTTTCCATAATGCTACCCGGCAGCGCTATCTCCTGGCCCCATTTTGCCCTTCTGATTTCCTTTTTTAGTTTACTCCTTAGCTCCCGAAAGTCCTCCAGGGATGCACTTGATCCCAGCTGCCTATACCTGTCCCGTGCAACCTTCTTGTTTTTGATTAACGTCTCAATTTCACTCGTCAGCCAAGCTTCCTTACATTTGCCTGCTTTGTCCTTCACTCTAACGGGGACATACACATCCAGAGCTTTTTCAGTACACTTTTAAAAACATCCCACTTGGCCGATGGTCCTTTCCCATCTAATGACCTGCTCCAGTCAACTTGAGCGAGACCTTCTCTCATACCCTCAAAGTTGGCTTTACTCCAGTTGAGCATTTTAACACATGGACCCTCTCCGTCCCGATCCATAACTATCTTAAACCTAATCGAACTGTGGTCACCGGTCCCAAAGGGCACCTCCACACACACTTCATTAACTTGCCATTCCCAATTTCCCAATACTAGATCCAGCATTGCCCTCTCACGTGCGGGGGCATCCACATACTGCTTAAGAAAACTCTCATTAACACTTTTGAGGAATTGCACCCCATCTAAACCCTTCACGCTATGATTTTCCCAGTATATATAAGGAAAGTTAAAGTCCCCTACTACAACAACCTTATTTGACCTGCAGCTGTTTACAATCTCCCGGCACATTTATTCTTCTAATTCCCGTTGATTATTCGGGGGTCCCACCTAAAAATAGAACAGGGCCTTGCAAGAAGAGAGTCCTATTCCACCTATAAAGACAGGACAATTATGTAGGAATTAACTGCAGATGCTGGTTTACACTGAAGATAGACATAAAAAGCTGGAATAACTCAGCGGGTCAGGCAACATGTCTGTAGAAAAGGAATAGGTGATGTTTTGGGTTGAGACCCTTCTTCAGACTGAGAGTCAGAGGAAAGGGAAATGGGAGATATAGAGGGTACATAGCAACGAGAGAGGGTGTTACCGAACTCTCGTCATAGAGAGGAGAACTTCTTCAATGTAGGCATAGCTTGAGGAGATTTCTCAGTGAAGCAGACAAAATGTGTAGGAAGGAACAGCAGATGCTGGTTGACACTGAAGATAGACACAAAATGCTGAAATAACTCAGCAGCTCAGACAGCATATCTGGTGAAAAGGAATAGGTGACATTTTGGATTGAGACTCTTCTTCAGAGTGAGAGTCTGGGGAAAGGGAAACTAGAGTTAGAAGGTACATAGCAGTCAGGCAGGTATTTTAATAGCATCATGATGGACACTATTAAGGGGCTGTCCCACTTGGGAGACCTAATCTGCGAGTTTAGAAGAGTGTCTTCGACCTTCAAACTCGCAGCATGGTCGACACGTGGTCCTAGGAGGTCCTATTTGGTCACTGGAACTCTCCTTCATGCTCGAGGGAAGTTCCCGAATACTCGTGGCCTCAGCTAGGTCGAGGAAAAATTGTCAGCATTTTGAAAAAAATTCCGCGAGTAGAATTTGGTCGGCATAATTCTTTTAAACTCGTAGTGCAGTGGAGTGGGGTTGCTATTTAGTTACAGGCACTCGGGGGCAGCCGTAGGCAATCTCCTTTGCTGACCGCGCATTTTGATTGGCTCATTTGAGTTTTTAGGACCAAGGAATACCTACCGCCAGGTAAAATGCCCGCTAAACCTTATTAAACTTCTTAAAAGTGTCTCCACTCCTTCTCCCCCCTCTTCTCCCCCCCCTTCTCCCCCCCCTTCTCACCCCTTCTCTCCCCTTCTCTCCCCTTCTCTCTCCTTCTCACCCCCTCTCTCCCATTCTCTCCCCGCCCCGCCCCCTCCGCGCTCTCTAAAGGACTTACCGTTACTGTGCATCCGTTTTACCTTCATCTTCATCGCGGGTGTGAATTTCAGACAGCGCTCCCCCGCTTTCCCTGGCCCCCGCCGTTGCGATGTGTTTGTGTGTGTGTGCGGTTGGTCGATCCAGCTCGCGGTTTCAACGTGGACGGTGGATCCAGCTCGTGGCTTTCCAGGCGAGTGCCCTCGAGCTGGAAGGTCGAAGACACTCTTTTTAACTCGCGGATTCGGTTGCCCAAGTGGGACAGCCCCTTTAGGCACAGTAGAGCAGTGGTAGACGCTGCCCTACAGCACCAGAGACCCATGTTCAATCGTGACTACTGGTGGTGTGTGTACGGAGTTTGTACAGTACGTTCTCCCTGTGCCCGAGTGGGGTTTCTTCGGGTGCTCACATACACTGGTGAGGGCATTTGGAGGTTCCGTGGTTAAATGTTACATCTTTTGTAGTCACCCAGGAAAAACAAAATGCGCCTCAAATAATCATTCTAAATGAAACAGCGATCCACTTGCACTTCATTCAATCACGTGCAGTGCATTCGGTGTTCACAGTTTGGTGTCATTTACACTGGAGAAATGAAACGCAGATCGTGTGGTCGTTTTGCTGGCACTTGCTCTGTCGGCAAGGATGACCTGGATTTCCTGTAGCCTGCCACATTTATACTCAATTTCACACCCATCACCACCTGTCTGTCTGCACCTCCTCCACTGCAACATTGTGACCTGAAAATAAACTAGAATAACAACACCTCAGCTTTGCAAACCTCAGGAATGAAGACTAAATTCCCCAACTTAATTTTATATTACCATGCTTGCATCACTTTTTTAATTTGCATTCTTTAAAATATATTGCTATTGATCTATAATTATGCTCCTTACATCTGATCTGAGGGTAAAACAGTGAACACCACAGGTCCACAAAACCTGTCGGACTGGATGAATCGCTCCAAAAATGCTGCTGCACCCGCTGAGTTTCTCCAGCACTTTTGTCTACCTTCGATTTTGCAGCATCTGCAGTTCCTTCTTAAACAAAGGACTGGATGAATTCTCCTGGCATTCCTGTTTTTCTAAAGTAACCCCTCTGGGTCTGTGCCTGGGATGTTTTCATCTGGAGCTATAATGTGAAAACTGTGCTTTACTAAGCATGACAGTAATCTTGACGGGTTTGCCAATTACCTTTGCTTTGAAGAATAATATTGTTATTCTGCGTCCAGCTAATGAACTTTGTCCATGTGAAAATGCTGTGTTGGTTTCTCAAAATCGCAAACGTGAAAGAAAATAAACGTACACAAAAATATTAGTCGGTAGATATTACTGGTTCATTGGAGCAAAATGGTGCAGATGCTGAAGATCTGAAGCAAAAGAAAAAAGGGTGGATTTGCTCGACAGGACAAGCAGCATCTACTCTAGCTTCTTAAACTGATCTGCACAACCCTAATACTAAATCAGCATGGAATACAAGGACCACTCCATGCACTACTATGGATTTGTTTTTCCTAATTGTGTTTTATACTGAAATCTTGCCTAATGCTTTTTCATCTGGCCCTTAACATCGGAAAAACCAAAAAGGTGTTTGTTGACTCAAGGAGTGAGAGGGTGAACACAATCTGTACTCATCAATGGAATGGGTACAGATTATCAGCAGAGATGGTTAACGGCTTCAGGTTTCTTGGTATCCCTATCACGAGCAACTTTACCAGGTCCCTTTACACTGATCTAGTGATCAAGAAAGTGAATCCGCATGTTTAGAGATTTAGAGATTCCTTTATTTGTCATTCAGACCTTTCGGTCTGAACGAAATTTCGTTGCCTGCAGTCATACATATAATAATAAATGACAAAACACACAATAAACACAAATTAACATCCACCACAGTGAGTTCACCAGGCACCTCCTCACTGTGATGGAGGCAAAAGTCTTAAAGTCTCTGTCTCTTCCCGCTTTCTTCTCCCTCTGCGCTGAGGCGATCCAGGCTTCTGATGCTGTGGCCCCGCCGGGCGACGGTAAGCCAGTCCAGCGGCCGAATCCGTGCTCCGTCCGCGACGGGCCGGCTCAAACTCCGCGGCCCGGGGTGGTCGAAGCTGCCGAAGCTGCCGCCCTCCAGTCCAGTGGACGCAGCTGTAGTTGCGTGAGCCCCAGAAAAACAGGTCACCAACCTGTGACCTGCGCGCTCCCGACGATGTCGTCCACTGGGCCCGCGGCCGAGCCTCCGGATTCAGGTCGCCACCAGTGTCCTCGGTCGCCACCGCCGGAACGCCACCGCAGCCCCGAAGTTGGCCAGCCTCGCGCCGGTAAGTCCTGGCTCTGCCTCCGGAGCCTCGAGGTCGGTCGGTCGCTCGCAGTTGGAGTTGGAGGCCGGCAGCTCCGCCATTTTGGCCTCAGCGCAGACGGAGGCAGAGAAGGGGGATACGACAAGAAAGTCGCATTCCCCCGAAGGAAGAGACAAAAGTCATGTTTCACCCCCCCCACCCCACACATACACAACCCAATAAACTAAAATTTAACTGAAACAGGACAAAAGAAAACAACAAAAAAATTAAAAACAGACGGACTGCAGGCGAGCCGCTGCTGTACAACAGCGCCGCCACTTCACTTTCTTACAGTAGGTGCCTGAGAAGATTTACCATGTCCCCAAGGATTCTCTCGAATTTCTACAGATGCGCTATAGAAAGTATATTGATGGGATACACCTCTTCCTGGTAACGGCAACTGCTCTGCTGTTGACTGCCTGAACCTGCAGAGAGTGGTTAACACAGCCCAGTCCACCACAGGCTCATAATTCCTTCCATTCAGTTCATATACAGTGTGTTGCACCAGGAAGGCTGGAAGTATCCTCAAGGATGTTAAAGAAGGAACTGCAGATGCTGGAAAATCGAAGGTACACAGAAATGCTGGAGAAACTCAGCGCGTGCAGCAGCATCTATGGAGCGAAGGAAATAGGCAACGTTTCGGGCCGAAACCCTTCTTCAGACTGATAGGGGGTGGGGAGAAGAAAGGAAAAAAGGAAAAAAGGCGGAGGAGGAGCCCGAGGGCTGGGGGATGGGAGAATACAACCAGAGGGCTGATGAAGGGGGGGGGGACAGCAAGGGCTAGCAGAGTTGGGAGAATTCAATGGGAGAGAAGGGGGGGGAGATGGGGGGGGGGGAGAAGGAGTGGAGACACTTTTAAGAAGTTTAATAAAGTTAAGCGGGCATTTTACCTGCCGGTAGGTATTCCTTGGTCCTAAAAACTCCAATGAGCCAATCAAAATGCCCGGTCAGCGAAGGAGATTGCCTACGGCTGCCCTCGAGTGCCTGTAACTAAATAGCAACCCCACTCCACTGCACTACGAGTTTAAAAGAATCATGCCGACCAAATTCTACTCGCGGAAAATATTTCAAAATGCTGAAACATTTTCCACGACCTAGCGGTGGCCACGAGTATTCGGGAACTTCCCTCGAGCACGAAGGAGAGTTCCAGTGACCAAATAGAACCTCCTAGGACCACGTGTCGACCATGCTGCGAGTTTGAAAGTCAAAGACACTCTTCTAAACTCGCAGATTAGGTCTCCCAAGTGGGACAGCCTCTTAATAGTGTCCATCATGATGCTATTAAAATACCTGCCCCACTGCTATGTACCTTCTAACTCTAGTTTCCCTTTCCCCAGACTCTCACTCTGAAGAAGAGTCTCAATCCAAAATGTCACCTATTCCTTTTCTCCAGATATGCTGTCTGACCTGCTGAGTCATTTCAGCATTTTGTGTCTATCTTCAGTGTCAACCAGCATCTGCTGTTCCTTCCTACACATTTTGTCTGCTTCACTGAGAAATCTCCTCAAGGTATGCCTACATTGAAGAAGTTCTCCTCTCTATGACGAGAGTTCGGTAACGCCCTCTCTCGTTGCTATGTACCCTCTATATCTCCCATTTCCCTTTCCTCTGACTCTCAGTCTGAAGAAGGGTCTCACCCCAAAACATCACCTATTCCTTTTCTACAGACATGTTGCCTGACCCGCTGAGTTATTCCAGCTTTTTATGTCTATCTTCAGTGTAAACCAGCATCTGCAGTTAATTCCTACATAATTGTCCTGTCTTTATAGGTGGAATAGGACTCTCTTCTTGCAAGGCCCTGTTCTATTTTTAGGTGGGACCCCCGAATAATCAACGGGAATTAGAAAAATAAATGTGCCGGGAGATTGTAAACAGCTGCAGGTCAAATAAGGTTGTTGTAGTAGGTGATTTTAACTTTCCTTATATATACTGGGAAAATCATAGCGTGAAGGGTTTAGATGGGGTGCAATTCCTCAAAAGTGTTAATGAGAGTTTTCTTAAGCAGTATGTGGAGGCCCCCACACGTGAGAGGGCAATGCTGGATCTAGTATTGCGAAATTGGGAAGGGCAAGTTAATGAAGTGTGTGTGGAGGTTCCCGTTGGGACCAGTGACCACAGTTCGATTAGGTTTAAGATAGTTATGGATCGGGACGGAGAGGGTCCATGTGTTAAAATGCTCAACTGGAGTAAAGCCAACTTTGAGGGTATGAGAGAAGGTCTCGCTCAAGTTGACTGGAGCAGGTCATTGGATGGGAAAGGACCATCGGCCAAGTGGGATGTTTTTAAAAGTGTACTGAAAAAGCTCTGGATGTGTACGTCCCCGTTAGAGTGAAGGACAAAGCAGGCAAACGTAAGGAAGCTTGGCTGACGAGTGAAATTGAGACGTTAATCAAAAACAAGAAGGTTGCACGGGACAGGTATAGGCAGCTGGGATCAAGTGCATCCCTGGAGGAGTTTCGGGAGCTAAGGAGTAAAATAAAAAAGGAAATCAGAAGGGCAAAATGGGGCCAGGAGATAGCCCTGCCGGGTAGCATTATGGAAAATCCCAAAAGATTTTACAAATACATAAGAGTGAAAAGGGTAACTAGAGAGAGAGTGGGACCTCTCAGGAATCATAGGAGCCACAGGAGATGGGCAAGGTTCTAAATGAGTATTTCTCCTTGGTATTTACCGAGGAGAAAGCCAATAGGACGGAGGAAATTGGAGCAGTCACTGGAAGTGTCTTGAGAGCAGTCAGGGTTACTGTCGAAGAAGTACTGAAGGTATTGTTGTGTTTGAAGGTAGACAAATCTCCAGGGCTTGACCTGCTATATCCGAGGACATTGTGGGAAACCAGAGAGGAAATTGCGGGAGCCCTGGTTGAAATTGACGAGTCGTCCTTAAATACAGGAGAGGTGCCGGAAGTCTGGAGGGTGGCAAATGTTGTACCTCTTTTCAAGAAGGGCTGCAGGGAAAATGCTGGGAACTATAGGCAGGTGAGCTTAACATCTGTAGTTGGTAAGTTAATGGAGCGTATTCTGAGGGATAGGATATACAGACATTTGGATGGGCAAGGGCTGATTAGGGATAGTCAGCAGGGTTTTGTACATTGGAGGTCATGTGTCACAAATCTGATTGATTTTTTTGAAAACGTGACCAAAAATGTTGATGAAGGCAAAGCTGTAGATGTTGTGTACATGGACTTCATTCAGTAAGGCGTTCAAAAAGGCTATCTCGGCGTTTTTATCACAATACCCTTATCTGATATGTTCCGCACAAACTTTTTGCCTCTTGTTGAGAAAGCCGAAAAAGATTTTGACCGCTGGTCAGTTTTACCGCTATCCCTCGTGGGCCGGATAAATCTGGTTAAGATGGTTGTCCTACCCAAATTCCTGTATCTTTTCCAGCATGTCCCCATACTTATCACTAAATCTTTTTTTGATAAATTAGAAAGGACAATATCTAAATTTTTATGGGGTAGCAAACCGGTCAGAATCCGAAAGGCGATACTGCAGTCGCCTAAGAGTGATGGCGGTTTGGCCATCCCTGATTTTAGGCGATACTATTGGGCAGCTAACTTGCAAAAACTCCTGTATTGGATGAATGATGATTGCGACCACCCACCGATCTGGGTATATATAGAAAGGGCGAGTTCACGTCTCCCGTTGCTGTCTGTCCTATGCTCCCAACTCCCCCTTTGTATAACATCTGTGGGTGCAGGCCCAATTGTGTCCCTTTCGCTCAAGATATGGAGTCAATTTAGGAAAAACCTCGGTTTACAGGGTCCTTCCATCTTGACCCCACTGCTTAAAAATCACATTTTTAAACCTTCAAGTATAGACCAAGCATTTAAAGCCTGGCATAACAACGGCATCAGTAGTATCAAAAACCTATACAAGGATGGCATCTTCTCGTCTTTCGCGGAGATCTCGTCTAACTACAACCTCCCAAACTCCCACCTTTTTCGGTTTTTCCAGATTAGGGATTTTGTGAAAAAGACATTTCCCTACTTCCCAAATCGCCCTCCTGAAACCCTGACTGATATCATCTTAGCTTTAGACCCCAACCGGAAGAAATGCATCTCTATTTTGTATAATTTGCTAGGGTCGGTTTTATTGAAACCTCATACCTCATTAAAAGCTGCATGGGAGGGAGAGCTGAATACGAAATTAACAGACCAGCAATGGGACTCTGCCTTGGATTTGATCCATTCTTCTTCCATATGTGCTCGTCATGGCCTAATCTAATGCAAAGTCCTTTACAAAGTCCACTACACAAATGCAAGATTAGCTAGAATGTACCCAGCTGTTAATGACACCTGTAACAGATGTAATCAATCTCCCGTCAACCATAGCCATATGTTTTGGTCTTGCCCTAAGCTAGCAGCCTTTTGGAGGAGTGTTTTCGAATTGATAAGCAGAGCTTACGACCAGACTATTCTTCCAAATCCAATGTCATCCATTTTCGGTACCCCTCCCAATACCAACCTCTCTGTTGCGGTGAAACGGGTCCTAGCTTTTACATCCTTGTTAGCCCGGAGACTGATCTTGCTTAGTTGGAGGCTTACCTGTCCCCCGACACACGCCCGTTGGATTAAGGAGGTGCTTTACAATCTGAAACTTGAAAAACTTAGGTTCTCTCTCAAAGGCTCTACCAAGACATTCCTAGATACATGGAACCCTTTCTTTGAAATGGTTAACTCTCTTAACTTGTCTCCGGACTCGGAAGAGGACTGAGTGTTCTCCATCATCGTTTTGTTCTAAAGCAGCTGCTTTCCCCTTAATCCCCCCCGCCCCACAATTATTTATTTAAATATATATGTATATATATATATTTTTTTCCTTTTTCTTTTTTACTTTTTTATATATATATATTTATTTATTTTTATTTATTTTTATATAGCACATTTTGTTTAGTTTATTCTACCATTTGTGTGTGGACGTGTACGTATGTTAGTGTTGTTTGTCCCCGTTTGGCTCCGACCTGACTTAGGTGGGTTGAAGGTGGGTAAGGGTAAGGGTTTTGAGGATCGCTTACATACTGTTGTACAATTATGCCTTGACTGTTACTGTCTGTTATTATAGTATGTATGCAAATTGCTGTGAAATTCAAATAAAAAGATTTAAATCTAGTATTGGGAAATTGGGAAGGGCAAGTTAATGAAGTGTGTGTGGAGGTTCCCGTTGGGACCAGTGACCACAGTTCGATTATGTTTAAGATAGTTATGGATCGGGACGGAGAGGGTCCATGTGCTAAAATGCTCAACTGGAGTAAAGCCAACTTTGAGGGTATGAGAGAAGGTCTCGCTCAAGTTGACTGGAGCAGGTCATTAGATGGGAAAGGACCATCGGCCAAGTGGGATGTTTTTAAAAGTGGACTGAAAAAGCTCTGGATGTGTACGTCCCCGTTAGAGTGAAGGACAAAGCAGGCAAACGTAAGGAAGCTTGGCTGACGAGTGAAATTGAGACGTTAATCAAAAACAAGAAGGTTGCACGGGACAGGTATAGGCAGCTGGGATCAAGTGCATCCCTGGAGGAGTTTCGGGACCTAAGGAGTAAACTAAAAAAGGAAATCAGAAGGGCAAAATGGGGCCAGGAGATAGCCCTGCCGGGTAGCATTATGGAAAATCCCAAAAGATTTTACAAATACATAAGAGTGAAAAGGGTAACTAGAGAGAGAGTGGGACCTCTCAGGAATCATAGGAGATTCCTGAGTGGAGCCACAGGAGATGGGCAAGGTTCTAAATGAGTATTTCTCCTTGGTATTTACCGAGGAGAAAGCCAATAGGACGGAGGAAATTGGAGCAGTCACTGGAAGTGTCTTGAGAGCAGTCAGGGTTACTGTCGAAGAAGTACTGAAGGTATTGTTGTGTTTGAAGGTAGACAAATCTCCAGGGCTTGACCTGCTATATCCGAGGACATTGTGGGAAACCAGAGAGGAAATTGCGGGAGCCCTGGTTGAAATTTACGAGTCATCCTTAAATACAGGAGAGGTGCCGGAAGACTGGAGGGTGGCAAATGTTGTACCTCTTTTCAAGAAGGGCTGCAGGGAAAATGCTGGGAACTATAGGCAGGTGAGCTTAACATCTGTAGTTGGTAAGTTAATGGAGCGTATTCTGAGGGATAGGATATACAGACATTTGGATGGGCAAGGGCTGATTAGGGATAGTCAGCAGGGTTTTGTACATGGGAGGTCATGTGTCACAAATCTGATTGATTTTTTTGAAGACGTGACTAAAAATGTTGATGAAGGCAAAGCTGTAGATGTTGTGTACATGGACTTCATTCAGTAAGGCATTCAACAAGATTCTGCGTGGTAGGCTGCTCTGGAAGGTTAGATTGCATGGGATCCAAGGAGAGATAGCTGAATAGATAGCAAATTGGCTCCATGGAAGAAAGCAGAGGGTAATGGTGGAAGGTTGCTTCTCAGACTGGAGGCCTGTGACTAGTGGTGTGTCTTAGGGTTCGGTGCTGGGCCCGTTACTGTTTGTCATCTACATCAATGATTTTGATGGGAACATACAGGGCAAGATTAGTAAGTTTGCTGATGATACAAAAGTTAGTGGTTTTGCAGATAGTGAAGATGGTTGTGTACGATTGCAGCAGGATCTGGATCGATTGGCCAGGTGGGCGGAGGAATGGTTGATGGAATTTAATACAGAGAAGTGTGAGGTATTGCATTTTGGGCCGTCAAACTAGGGCAGGACCTACACAGTAAATGGTAGGCCTCTGGGTAGTTGTAGAGCAGAGGAATCTGGGAGCACAAGTGCATAGTTCTTTGAAGGTCGAGTCGCAGGTAGATAAAGTGATCAAAAAGGCTTTTGGCACTTTGGCCTTCATCAAAGAGTATTGAGTATAGACATTGGGAGGTCATGTTGCAGTTGTATAAGCCGTTGGTGAGACCGCATTTGGAATATTGTGTTCAGTTCTGGGCACCATGTTATAGGAATTATATTGTCAAGCTCAGAAAAGATTTATGAGGATGTTGCCAGGACTAGAGGGTGTGAGCTATAGGGAGAGGTTGTGTAGGCTGGGTCTGTATTCCATGGAGTGCAGGAGGATAAGGTGTGATCTTATAGAGGTGTATAAGATCATGAGAGGAATAGATCGGGTAGATGCGCTGTCTTTTGCCCTGGGTAGGGGAATTGAGGACCAGAGGACATAGGTTCAAGGTGAAGGGGAAAAGATTTAATTGGAATCCGAGGGGTAACGTTTTCATACAAAGGGTGGTGGGTGTATGGAATAAGCTGCCAGAGGAGGTAGTTGAGGCTGGAACTATCCCATCATTTAAGAAACCGTTGGACAGGTACATTGACAGGACAGGTTTGGAGGGATATGGACTAAGCGCAGGCAAGTGGGATAGTGTAGCTGTGACATTGTTGGCTGGTGTGGGCGAGTTGGGCCAAAGGGCCTGTTTCCACACTTTATCTCTCTACGACTGACTCTATGGCCTATTCCACTTCTTGCTGCTCACAAGTGGTAGTAGCAAGGCTCGACTTAATGTGAAGCTGAAGAACCCACGCAAGTCACATATGTCAGTGAATTGCCGAGCCTGATGAATGAAAGTCCCCAATCATTATCGGTTTAACAAATTAGAATGCTAGGGTAGAGAGTTTAAAATAGCACCCTCATTTAACATATTCTTCCTTTGCAACCAACAGATTTAAAAAATGTCAAAAGGTAGCAACAGAGAACACACCCTTGTAATTATTGTTAAAGCTCAGTTTAAGCATGCATTTAAATACCAGTGCCTGCCATAATGTTTGGGACAAAGACCCATCATTTACTTATTTGCCTCTGTACTCCACAATTTGAGATTTGTAATAGAAAACATCACATGTGGTTCAAGTGCACATTGTCAGATTTTATTAAAGGGTATTTTTATACATTTTGCTTTCACCATGTAGAAATTACAGCTGTGTTTATACATAGGAATACCTACCGCCAGGTAAAATGCCCGCTAAACCTTATTAAACTTCTTAAAAGTGTCTCCACTCCTGCTCCCCCCCCTTCTCTCCCCCCTTCTCTCCCCTTCTCTCCCCTTCTCTCCCCTTCTCTCCCCTTCTCTCCCCTTCTCTCCCCCTCTCTCCCATTCTCTTCGGGTGCTCACATACACTGGTGAGGGCATTTGGAGGTTCTGTGGTTAAATGTTACATCTTTTGTAGTCACCCAGGAAAAACAAAATGCGCCTCAAATAATCATTCTAAATGAAACAGCGATTCACTTGCACTTCATTCAATCACGTGCAGTGCATTCGGTGTTCACAGTTTGGTGTCATTTACACTGGAGAAATGAAACGCAGATCGTGTGGTCGTTTTGCTGGCACTTGCTCTGTCGGCATGGATGACCTGAATTTCCTGTAGCCTGCCACATTTATTCTCAATTTCACACCCATCACCACCTGTCTGTCTGCACCTCCTCCATTGCAACATTGTGACCCGCAAATTAACTAGAATAACAACACCTCCGCTTTGCAACCCTCAGGAATGAAGACTAAATTCCCCAACTTAATTTTATATTACCATGCTTGCATCACTTTTTTAATTTGCATTCTTTAAAATATATTGCTATTGATCTATAATTATGCTCCTTACATCTGATCTGAGGGTAAAACAGTGAACACCACAGGTCCACAAAACCTGTCGGACTGGATGAATCGCTCCAAAAATGCTGCTGCACCCGCTGAGTTTCTCCAGCACTTTTGTCTACCTTCGATTTTGCAGCATCTGCAGTTCCTTCTTAAACAAAGGACTGGATGAATTCTCCTGGCATTCCTGTTTTTCTAACGTAACCCCTCTGGGTCTGTGCCTGGGATGTTTTCATCTGGAGCTATAATGTGAAAACTGTGCTTTACTAAGCATGACAGTAATCTTGACGGGTTTGCCAATTACCTTTGCTTTGATGAATAATATTGTTATTCTGCGTCCAGCTAATGAACTTTGTCCATGTGAAAATGCTGTGTTGGTTTCTCAAAATCGCAAACGTGAAAGAAAATAAACGTACACAAAAATATTAGTCGGTAGATATTACTGGTTCATTGGAGCAAAATGGTGCAGATGCTGAAGATCTGAAGCAAAAGAAAAAAGGGTGGATTTGCTCGACAGGACAAGCAGCATCTACTCTAGCGTCTTAAACTGATCTGCACAACCGTAATACTAAATCAGCATGGAATACAAGGACCACTCCATGCACTACTATGGATTTGTTTTTCCTAATTGTGTTTATACTGAAATCTTGCCTAATGCTTTTTCATCTAGCCCTTAACATCGGAAAGACCAAAAAGGTGTTTGTTGACTCAAGGAGTGAGAGAGTGAACACAATCTGTACTCATCAATGGAATGGGTACAGATTATCAGCAGAGGTGGTTAACGGCTTCAGGTTTCTTGGTATCCCTATCACGAGCAACTGTACCAGGTCCCTTTACACTGATCTAGTGATCAAGAAAGTGAATCCGCATGTTTACTTTCTTACAGTAGGTGCCTGAGAAGATTTACCATGTCCCCAAGGATTCTCTCAAATTTCTACAGATGCGCTATAGAAAGTATATTGATGGGATACACCTCTTCCTGGTACGGCAACTGCTCTGCTGTTGACTGCCTGAACCTGCAGAGAGTGGTTAACACAGCCCAGTCCACCACAGGCTCATAATTCCTTCCATCCAGTTCATATACAGTGTGTTGCACCAGGAAGGCTGGAAGTATCCTCAAGGATGCCTACCATCCTGGCGAACCACTACTCCCCAGACCAAGAATACCTCACAGTGAAATGCCATTCCTACTACCTGCCATAGAAATGTATATTGAAACATAGAAACATAGAAAATAGGTGCAGGAGGAGGCCATTCGGCCCTTCGAGCCAGCACCGCCATTCATTGTGATCATGGCTGATCGTCCCCTATCAATAATCCGTGCCTGCCTTCTCCCCATATCGCTTGACTCTACTAGCCCCTAGAGCTCTATCTAAATCTCTCTTAAATCCATCCAGTGACTTGGCCTCCACTGCCCTCTGTGGCAGGAAATTCCATAAATTCACAACTCTCTGGGTGAAAACGTTTTTTCTCACCTCAGTCTTAAATGACCTCCCCTTTATTTTAAGACTGTGGCCCCTGGTTCTGGACTCACCCAACATTGGGAACATTTTTCCTGCATCTAGCTTGTCCAGTCCTTTTATGTCCTTGTTGACTCAAGGAGTGAGAGGGTGAACACAATATGTACTCATCAATGGAATGAGTACAGATCATTAGCAGAGATGGTTAACGGCTTGACTTGATAGTCCTTGACTGTCCTGTTCGCAGTCTACATCCCACCCCATGCTGATGCTAAGCTTGCACTTGAGTAACTGCAAGTAACCATTTGAGTTACCATTAGTCTTGAAGCAAAGTGCCCCAAGGCCTTGTTCATAATAGCTGAGGAATTCAATCTGGCCAAACTTAAGAGCTTGACTTCAAAATGCTATCAGCACATCTCCTGTCCAACCAGAGATCTAAACACCCTCAACCACTGCTGCAGAACCAGCAAAGACTCCATCCCCCAACCACACTTTGGTAAATCTGATTTTGAAGTTGAAGGACCAAGTACAGGAAGTCAGTCTGAGGAAACATGTGAGATCCTAGGCGACTGCTTTGAGTTGATGGACTGATCCTTATTCAAGGAGTCTGTCGCTAACCAAAATGAGTGTGTGTGCCACACCTGTCACAGACTTCATCAGCAAGTGTGCAGAGGAATGCATACCAAACACAATACTTGTGTGCCCCAACCGGAAACCATGGATGAACCGCGAGGAACCCGTTGACATCCAATTCTGTAGTCAAACGGGTCAAACAATCCCAAAAGGTACAAGAAATCTATCCAGCAGCTTTGCAAAGACATTAAGGATACCAAGAGGGAATTCCAGACCACGCTGGAGTCCCTGGGCAATAACACCCGTAGATTGTGGCGAGGCTTACATGTTATAAAAGGCTACAAAGTGAAGTCAGATTGTATCGCTGGTAAATATGGGCCCCTCCCCAATGAGCTCAATTCTAGGCCAGCTTTGATCAGAAGGTCGGTAGAAGAACGTCACCCACCCCACCAGTCTCGGATGAGGCTGAACCAATGGTTACTGTGGCTGACATAAGATCGGCCTGAGAGTGATTCAGCAGCAAGCCACTGGCCTGGATGGAGTCTCCATTCATGTTGTTAGGGCCTCCATGGACCAGCTGCCAGAAATATTCAATGACATCTTTAATCTTTCACTACTCCATTCTGAAATCCCCACCTGCTTTTTACAAGAGATACAAAGAATTTTACAAGAGACAGAAAGCCAAGTATGTAAGAACATACAAGGAATTTGATTTGTCATACAGTCATACCAAAAAAGTAGCAAGACACACAACTACATAAAAAATCACTGTGATGGAAGGCAATAGCGTATTATCTTCTTCCCTCCTTTTTTCCCACGGTTGGGGCAGTCGAACCATCCGCAGTTGGGTCGATTGAAGCTCCCGCTTCGGAGCGATCAAAGCTTTTAGAAGACCACTATCATCGTGGGGCCAAAGCAAAGCAAGGTAGTTAGTGTGCCTCAATAACTATCATCCAGTGGCTTTGGTATCCACCATCATGAAGTGCTCAGAGATGTTGGTGGTAACACACATTAACACCAGCCACCAGCCTTGATTCACTGCAGTCTGTTTACACGGCAGCACAGCAGACACCATCTCCCTGTCTCACAACTCATCTCCGGAACACCTGGACAACATAGACACCTATGCCAAACTCCCACTTATCACCTATATTTTTACTCTTAACACTACCTGATACAGTTATTCCATGATTGCACTTTTATTGTCTTTGCTCTACTTCAAAGAGTACAGCAATCTTATCACCATTCTGCTGCTTTGCATTTGTTGTTGTATTTATAGGTGTATCTATCATTACCATATACTGCTTGCTGTGTAAACTTCATCTGAACAAGGAAATGAATTGCAACCTATATATATAACCATAAACTAATCTGAATTTGACTAATTTATTTTTTTGACATAAAATGGCATAACATCTGTACTCTCTTACGCAACTAGATATCTTTAAACTTTTAACTGTATTATTAAGTCTGGCGCTGATCCCAAATCATTTGAAAGAGTTTGTGGCCATCTTTAAGGGTGATCAATCCATTGTGCAGCCCCTTTCAAGATGTTCTTTGGGAAAGAGACTTTTAAAATTGGTTTCTTCTTTTTTTCATTCCAATGAAGAGTCCTTGACCTGAAAAGTCAATTTTGTTTCACTCCCTGATCACCTTAAACTTTCTTTGGTTTAAAGAGATTCAGCATAATATACTGAGAAAGCACCTTGACTGAAGATGTAATTGTATGGTGTGCCAATTCCAACGCCGGAGGTTGTTGGCCTCAACCCGATCTATCAGGGGAACAACACATCTCACCATAGAAAGCATCTATATGAATCATCTCAAGTATGTGCCATCTATCATCAAGTATTTCCACCACCCAGTCCATGCCCAGTTCTTACAGGCTGAAGCCTCACACAACCAGCTACTTTCCCACAACTTTCAGGTGTTTGAACCAACCTGCATAACCCTAATCCTGACTTGGCAACGGAACATTTCGGACCACTTCTTGCACTACCATGAATTCGTTTTTCTCATTGTGAACACTGATGTCCTGCTTTTCATATTTTTTTTATTATTGTCCTTGCCTTTCACCTCTTGAGGAGGAAGTCAGAAATGTTCTCATGGAAGTTCAAGACGCAGTTTTACTCCGTGCTGTTCATGATGTCAATGGCCAAACAAAATAACTTTTACTGAATACTTTAATTTTTATAAAAATAAGTGTAAAGTTTATTTTGTCTGATGACTTGTTGCGCACGGAACAGGGGTGCGTGTAGAATGAATGGGTGTGGCATTATATAAGGACAAATATGCAGAAGGACAGCCAAACTGGGAGGAGACGACTTCTCAATCAATGTTTGAAGCATTCATTCGTGGTAAATGTGACCAGGTAATACCAACAGCAATCTGTCTCCTGCAGATAATTTCAAAGCTTCTCGACATCAATGAAAAGAAAATAATTGCAAATCACAGGTAATTAATTCAACGCCGTCGCAAACTCGTTTATGTTATTATGTTTTAGAATCAAATAAACTGTTCGTGCCTGAGAAAACACCCTCGCGATAAAAGCAGATACAAGGAACCGCAGATGCTGGTTGACAAAGAAAAAGACACGAAGTGCTGGAGTAACTCAGCGGGTCAGGCAGCATCTCTGGAGAACTTGGATAGGCGATGATTCTGGTCGGGACCCTTCTTCAGACTGAGTGTGGCGTGGAGGGGTAGATATTAGTATCTTTGGTAGATATTGGTGCCCCTAGAAACAGTATATCCGACCAACCACCACCCCAACCATCTCCCCAACCACCACAATCAGTCTGAAGAAGGGACTCGACGACAAACTCCATCTTATCGATGTTCTCCAGAGATGCCGCCAGGTAAAAGCTGCGGCTTTGAACTCTCGGAAGTAAACTGTTCGATGGAGGGCTGGTTCATAGAACTATTATTTCATGTGTTTTCGACAATATTTAAATCACGGGGCAGATCATAGATTGACATTCAGGATGAATGGCGTAACGCTAAATCTATATCACAGGTTGTTCAATATATCCGACGACGGGCGGAAAATTGCGGAGGTTGCGTGCGGATGTTTTACCCGGTGTCTTCATGGGTTTAGGGACAAGAATATTAGATTATATTGACATTGGAACAAAGTGCAAAACTTGAGAGCTTCAGCAGAAGTCATGTAACGCGACGGGTGACAATTTTCTAACAGAACACTGTACTTAACGTAGTGAAGAGACAATTACATACGAAACGTAACTAACTTCATACCAAAGATACTCCTCCAGTCCTTTGCCACAGTTTTACTCCCACTGTCATTTTGTAAAGTTAACGTGTGAAGCCACGGGCGGAAACTCTCGAGCTCTTAATTGTTTTCTTAATTGTAGATGTACACGGGAGTGCGGGGGCCTCCAACATGGACAAACAAGCTACAAAAACCCGCACTAATGTCCGACGATTCCAGATTGTGGCGTTGCTGGCACTGGCATTGATGTTTCTAAACTTGTTGCATATAAAGGTGCGTAGCAAGATAAAACTAACGCTCATGCCACCACACGCATTAAATTGATAACTCTGTAAAATGAGTAGATAAGTGTGCATTATTTCAGGGCTGCCAACATTGGGTGAGAGTTGGGAGTGAGAAATGGCTAGAGGCCAAGCCCGGGGAGCGTAGCGACCGAGGGGGGTGGGGAGGATGGAGAGGGGGATGGAGGGTGTAGGGGGGGGGGGGGGGGGGGGGAGGGTGTAGGAGGGGGGGTTCCCCCCTCGCATTGGTGCAGAGCTTTTGCATTTTTCAGCTTGAAATTGTAGCAATGTTACAAAATGTTGAGATTTAAAAAATCAAGTCTGCAATTTATCCCATCAGATAAAGCATAAAAAGAAGATTAATTTGACACCTAATTCACTTTCATATCCTCAGTATTAAAAACGTTTTGGCCATTTTAATACTCGGAAATTAGCATCTTGTTCCCTATTGCTTTTCCATTGACTTAACACCAACGCCGTGATCGAGGACAGTCAAAAGCCCATAACTTTCTTAAAAATTAAGAGAACTGAATGAAATTTTCAGTTATTATAGATTGAAGCATTCTGAAACAAATATAAAACATCTTACTTGGATGACCTGAAATTAAATCATATAATTAGTTAATTTCCTAATTGTAGCTAATTACAAAATTGACCGTTGTGACGGAATTAGTAATAAACACCCAGACTGCCTTGAAAATTCAAAAATGTGATATTCTCAAGATCAGAACTTTAATATTATTGTATTATATGCTGTCAGCCCATAACAGATAGGTAAATAAATTACAATTTCTAGCAATAGACCAATTCTTTATGGAGAAGATCAGTTGCTAGCTGGTACATTGGTATATCATAATCAGTAGCATCATCATACTCCTCAGATTGTAATCAATAAGCAACTCTGTACACCTTGTTTTTCCTCAACTTTTCAATTTTGGCATTGTAAACTACAAGTTTTTGCTCTTCAAACCACGCATGACATGCCTTTCTGCCCACTACTTTCCCATTAAGAACGTCCTGTAGATTCCATTTTTTGAAGAAAAGGATAATTTTTTTAAATAGCCTAAGTATCCAAATACCAAACTAATCCCATTCACACAAGAATTCACAATATAACATGATTTTTAAATCTCACTGTCATGAATTTATATGCCAGATGGAAGGAATTTAATGTTTAATTCCCATAAATTAATCTTGAAACATCCACTCAATATAATCAAAATTATTATTTTTTGCGCAATACGTGTGGCTAAAACTGTTGTGTATATTTAGTATTAAAATATTGACTATGGATAGACAATAACACAAGATATAGACAATTTAGATGCTCTTATGACATGATTGTCCAAAAAAAAGAGCATTTAAATCATCTTACGAGTGGGTGTTTCTGGAATGCGATCGATTGGAACGTTGCGGTTGCGGTGAATTTGAACCGCATATCGGCAGGAAAAACACTGCCGGTTCGTATGGGGCCCAAATAACATTTTCGCAACGTAAAATTAGATTAAAGCCATCCCAAGAAGCAAGATTATATGTAAAACTAGACTAAGTGGGACCCAGCATCACACGGGAGGGCTGGTCCCCAACATAATAGTCCACCTCTCCACCAATTCCAATATTGGTGGCCAGTGGAGGGGGGGGGGGTGCTTTCTGGAGCGCTAGTATGGGTGTTGTGGGCTGAAGGGACTGGTTTCCAGAGGGCTAGTATGGACATTGTGGGCCGAATGGATTCTTGGGCTGGCGGCTCAGTCACTCAAGCCTGTTGTGCTGGCAGCTCACTCACTCGCGGCTGGTTGGCTCGCAGTTGACTCACATCTATTCCTTGAATTTCCATTTCAAGCAGGGTGCAAGGCCACCAAATTCAAGTGCAGTTTCTTACCACTTCAAGCAGGGTGCAAGGCCACCAAATTCAAGTGCAGTTTCATACCATTTCAAGTAGGGTGCAAGACCACTAAAGACAGCGAGTCGTGACCACTCACTCCTCCATCTTGCAGAGGCTGAGCCACGCCCACACTTCTGGGTTATATAGTCCCTCCCCCTCCTACCAGAAGGGGCGTGGCCTTCATGGCATGATTGACAGGAGAGAGAATCTCAACATTTTTTAAGCACTAATAACTCTTTTATTTTTCATCGATGGGAAAAATCCTCAGCACCTGCTGCGTGGAGGGGGACTGAGTAAGATGGCAAAAAATGACAGCTGTGCATGGTAGCGTTTATTCTAAAATCAATATAAAGTGCAAACAAGAAGTGGTCAAGATTAGATTTTTAATTATATAGAAGGCCAGCCAACTTTATTTAGGCAAGGCAACTTTAATTAGGCAAGGCAACTTTAATTAGGCAAGGCAACTTTTATTGGGCAAGGCAACTTTTATTAGGCAACACAGCTTTAGCATTTTCAAACCAAAGGCAACGCAGCTTTAGCATTTCCAAACCAAAGGCAACACAGCTTTAGCATTTCCAAACCAAAGGTAACACAGCTTTAGCATTTCCAAACCAAAGGCAACATAGCTTTAGCATTTCCAAACCAAAGGCAACAGAGCTTTAGCATTTCCAAACCAAAGGCAACACAGCTTTAGCATTTCCAAACCAAAGGCAACACAGCTTTAGCATTTCCAGACCAAAGGCAACACAGCTTTAGCATTTCCAAACCAAACCAAATTTTCAAACCACATTAAGGGCACTGACATGTCAGTGAAACCACTCACAGTTTAGTAGACATGTGTTCAGTGTTATCCACAACTCAGACTGCGAGATATGACCCTCTCGCTCCCCCATCTTGCAGAGACTGACTGAGACACTCAACACTTCCAGGATTTATAGTCCCTCCGGAAGGGGCGTGGCCTTCAGGAGAGAACCTCAACATTTTAAAACACTAATAACTCCTTTATTTTTCATCGATGGGAAAAATCCTCTTGTCCTGCGCAGCAGAGGGGGACTCTGAGTAAGATGGCCAAAAATCACAGCCGTAAGTGGCAGTTTTTTTTCTAAAATCAATATACAGAACAGGAAGTGGTCAAGATCCGACTTTTAGTAATATAGATAAACGACTTACCCTTTGTTTCGTCCTGTCATTACGATCCGTCACGTTGTAGGCGTTGAGGGCGCTCAAAGTCGCCTTTTATTTTAATCCAATTATTAAATTGTCCAGCGACTTAAAAAAAAAATGGCAACGGAAGACCGATCGATTTTTCTTCATCAGCTAGCAGCCCGAGGAAATTCCTTTTAACATACATTTGAATGCAATATTTATGCTCTAAATTGGATTAGGTATGAATAAGGTTAGGCTAAATTACATTCCTAATTACATTCCACAGTAGAGCCAGGCTCTGATCAACAGATGCAGCACATGAATGATCTTAGTGTATTCATGTATGGAAATCAGATTATAATCAAGCACTTGGCCCATGTTGACCAACCTGGGTCTCACCTGGTACTACTCCTGACCCTGACTCCAGTTGCATACCTTCTCTCATTCCAGACCCGGAGTCCAGTCTTACTGCTGGCCCCCTATTCTACCCTGATCATAGCTGATCAAGCATATCACGGTTCCACGTGCTGAACACTCCCATTGTCCCAGCTTTCACTGCACACCTAGTACTATTCCAGACCTTGACTCTGGATGCACACTTGGCCTTGCTCCTAGACCCTCTGCACCGACAATATATCTGGCCCACACATAAAGCCCCATATCTGACCCTCTGGACTTAATTGTTTAAGGGGTAAGAGTGTTGTAAAAACAAGCCTGAAGGCTTTGTGTCTCAATGCAAGGAGCATTCGTAATAAGGTGGATGAGTTGAATGTGCAGATAGCTATTAATGACTATGATATAGTTGGGATCACGGAGACATGGCTCCAGGGTGACCAAGGCTGGGAGCTGAACATCCAGGGATATTCAATATTCAGGAGGGATAGAGAGAAAGGAAAAGGAGGTGGGGTAGCGCTGCTGATTAGAGAGGAGATTAACGCAATGGAAAGGAAGGACATTAGTTTCGAGGATGTGGAATCGGTATGGGTAGAGCTGCGAAACACTAAGGGGCAGAAAACGATGGTGGGTGTTGTGTACAGGCAACCTAACAGTAGTAGTGAAGTTGGAGATGGTATCAAACAGGAAATTAGAAATGCGTGCGACAAAGGCAAAACAGTTATAATGGGTGACTTCAATCTACATATAGATTGGGTGAATCAAATTGGCAGGGGTGCTGCGGAAGAAGATTTCTTGGAATGTATGTGGGATAGTTATCTAAATCAACATGTAGAGGAACCAACGAGAGAGCAGGCTATTTTAGACTGGGTATTGAGTAATGAGGAAGGGTTAGTTAGCAGTCTTGTTGTACGTGCCCCCTTGGGCAAGAGTGACCATAATATGGTTGAGTTCTTCATTAGGATGGAGAGTGACATTGTTAATTCAGAAACAATGGTTCTGAACTTAAAGAAAGGTAACTTTGAGGGTATGAGACGTGAATTGGCCAAGATTGACTGGCAATTAATTCTAAAAGGGTTGACGGTGGATATGCAATGGAAGACATTTAAAGACTGCATGGATGAACTACAAAAATTGTTCATCCCAGTTTGGCAAAAGAATAAATCAGGGAAGGTAGTGCATCCGTGGATAACAAGGGAAATCAGGGATGGTATCAAAGCGAAGCATGATGCGTACAAATTAGCCAGAAAAAGTAGCATACCGGAGGACTGGGAGAAATTCAGAGACCAGCAGAGGAGGACAAAGGGCTTAATTAGGAAAGGAAAAATAGATTATGAAAGAAAACTGGCAGGGAACTTAAATACTGATTGCAAAAGTTTTTATAGATATGTGAAAAGAAAGAGATTAGTTAATACAAATGTAGGTCCCTTGCAGTCAGAAACAGGTGAGTTGATCATGGGGAACAAGGATATGGCGGACCAATTGAATAACTACTTTGGTTCCGTCTTCACTAAGGAAGACATAAATAATCTGCCGGAAATAGCAGGGGACCGCGGGTCAAAGGAGTTGGAGGAATTGAGTGAAATCCAGGTTAGTCGGGAAGTGGTGTTGGGTAAATTGAATGGATTAAAGGCCGATAAATCCCCAGGGCCAGATAGGCTGCATCCCAGAGTACTTAAGGAAGTAGCACCAGAAATAGTGGATGCATTGGTAATAATCTTTCAAAACTCTTTAGATTCTGGAGTAGTTCCTGAGGATTGGCGGGTAGCAAACGTAACCCCACTTTTTAAGAAGGGAGGGAGAGAGAAAACGGGGAATTACAGACCAGTTAGTCTAACATCGGTAGTGGGGAAACTGCTAGAGTCAGTTATTAAAGATGGGATAGCAGCACATTTGGAAAGTGGTGAAATCATTGGACAAAGTCAGCATGGATTTACGAAAGGTAAATCATGTCTGACGAATCTTATAGAATTTTTCGAGGATGTAACTAGTAGCGTGGATAGGGGAGAACCAGTGGATGTGGTGTATCTGGACATCCAGAAGGCTTTCGACAAGGTCCCACATAAGAGATTAGTATACAAACTTAAAGCACATGGCATTGGGGGTTCAGTATTGATGTGGATAGAGAACTGGCTGGCAAACAGGAAGCAAAGAGTAGGAGTAAACGAGTCCTTTTCACAATGGCAGGCAGTGACTAGTGGGGTACCGCAAGGCTCAGTGCTGGGACCCCAGCTATTTACAATATATATTAATGGTCTGGATGAGGGAATTGAAGGCAATATCTCCAAGTTTGCAGATGACACTAAGCTGGGGGGCAGTGTTAGCTGTGAGGAGGATGCTAGGAGACTGCAAGGTGACTTGGATAGGCTGGGTGAGTGGGCAAACGTTTGGCAGATGCAGTATAATGTGGATACATGTGAGGTTATCCATTTTGGTGGCAAAAACAGGAAAGCAGACTATTATCTAAATGGTGTCCGACTAGGAAAAGGGGAGATGCAGCGAGACCTGGGTGTCATGGTACACCAGTCATTGAAAGTAGGCATGCAGGTGCAGCAGGCAGTGAAGAAAGCGAATGGTATGTTAGCTTTCATAGCAAAAGGATTTGAGTATAGGAGCAGGGAGGTTCTACTGCAGTTGTACAGGGTCTTGGTGAGACCACACCTGGAGTATTGCGTACAGTTTTGGTCTACAAATCTGAGGAAGGATATTATTGCCATAGAGGGAGTGCAGAGAATGTTCACCAGACTGATTCCTGGGATGTCAGGACTGTCTTATGAAGAAAGACTGGATAGACTTGGTTTATACTCTCTAGAATTTAGGAGATTGAGAGGGGATCTTATAGAAACTTACAACATTCTTAAGGGGTTGGACAGGCTAGATGCAGGAAGATTGCTCCCGATGTTGGGGAAGTCCAGGACAAGGGGTCACAGCTTAAGGATAAGGGGGGAATCCTTTAAAACCGAGATGAGAAGAACTTTTTTCACACAGACAGTGGTGAATCTCTGGAACTCTCTGCCACAGAGGGTAGTCGAGGCCAGTTCATTGGCTATATTTAAGAGGGAGTTAGATGTGGCCCTTGTGGCTAAAGGGATCAGAGGGTATGGAGAGAAGGCAGGTACGGGATACTGAGTTGGATGATCAGCCATGATCATATTGAATGGCGGTGCAGGCTCGAAGGGCCGAATGGCCTACTCCTGCACCTAATTTCTATGTTTCTATGTTTCTATGTTCAAGTCCACAGGTGCTTATCGAATGCGGTAATATTTTATGGGGCACTTCACGGACCAAATTTTGTATAACAAAATTTGCTACATCCATTGGCTTCCTTGTAATCTAACACGCTAGTTAGTTTTGCCAAATAAGTCATCAATTGGTTGAACACAATTTATCATCCATAAAATTATATTCACTCAGCTGTATAAGTATTCTGTTACCATTTCCTTCATTTCAAAGGTTCAAAGGTTCATTTATTGTCACATACACCAATTGGTGTAGTGAAATTCGAGTTGCTATTGCAGCACACTAATAAGAATACAACACAACATTAAAGAAGAATTTAACATTAAACATAAAAACATCCCCCCACAATAATTCCCACTGTGGGGGAAGGCACAAAGTCCAGTCCTCATCCTCTTGTTCACCCATAGTCGGGCTTATAGAGGCCTCCGCAGTCGCCGCTACGGCAGCCCGATGTTTCAGGTCCTCTCGCCAGATGATGGTGCTCCGGCGTCGGGAGAATCTTCTCAGCGGCATGGAATACCTGGAACGACCGCTTCCTTACCGGAGACCGCGGCTCCCGAAGCCAACTGGTCGGAGCTCCAACATTGGCGATCTCGGCGAGAGAACCCAGGTGTTAGAGTCAGCGCCGCCACCAGCGGCTGGACGCTCCACAGACACGCAGCTCCGCGATGTTCCAATCAGCGGACTCGGCATTCCGGAGCTCCAGCGCGGCGACCCGGGCAAGGCATTGCCCGCTCCATGAAGGTGCTCCAGCGCTGTGCCGCCACCGAAGCCGAGGTTCTGGCTGGTCCCGACAGGAAACGCCGTTCCAGTCCCGATGGTAGGCCGCAAGAACAGGGGCGAAGATGCGGCTTGGAGGAAAGCTGCCTCTCTTACCAGGTAGGGACTGAGAAATACAGTTACCCCCTCCCCCCCCACATAAAAAGACTAGACCTCCAAACAAAACACTTTTAACATACTAAAAATAAAAATAAAGGAGTGAACGGACAGACAGCTGCTGGCAGGGCAGCCATACCCAACTGGACGGTGCCTAACAAACTGTCCTGAAGTCATTTTCACCCACAATATTTTCAGTATTTTGCTGTCTTCCTCTCAGCTGGTTTTCCGAAATGCAAAGTCCAATAACTATATATTTAAGCAATGATATTCTATTTAATGTGATCTTGAGAATACATAATATTTTCTGTGGTATTCATAATGCAACAATGATAAAAACGATCTTTATTTTGACTGCACCTACCAAAATGCATACATTATTATATTACAGTTAATATGTATCGAGGGCAAATTTTTGTTCCAATGCTCCCCATTCCCAATTACTTTTACATTGAAGTGATTGAAATCCAAGTGAAGTTTAAATGAGTTTTGAAATTCTCGTTGATCACAGAATTTCTCACAACAGTGCGTGAGAAATTTGTGATCAGCGTGAGAGCGTGAGAATTTGGCGATGTGCGTGAGTCTCACGCTCAATGTGTGAGAGTTGGCAACTCTGATTATTTGAAGCAATTAGGCAGGTATTTGTATAGAGTTTTGAATGTAACACAAAATGGTGACTGTACTGCTATGGTGACTAAGAGAGGAGGGAGTGAATGTTGAGTTTAATGGATGAGGTATTAGTCAAGTGGACTGTTGTGTCTTGAACAGTGTTAAAGGCCTGTCTCACGAGTCTGCGTTCATTGGCGGTGATACAGGAAGTATCTACCGCTCGTGGACCGCCAGAGACCTCGGGTTCGGTCAAACGCACACTGCCGAGGCCGTGCGGCATTGGTCCCAACACCGGACGGTGCTCACAAAAAATCAACACTGTCTAAAAATAATTTGTTACCGCACAGCCGCCGCCAGTGAGGCACGAGTGCGGCACGGTCACCGCCACAGCCGCCGCCAATGCGGCACGAGCGCCGTGAGTCGAACTCTCACCGCCACAGCCGCCATCAGTGAGGCACGTGTGCAGCACGGCCGCCGCCACAGCCGCCGCCAGTGAGGCACGTGTGCGGCACGGCCGCCGCCACTGCCCCGCGATCCGAAAGACGTCATCGCGTAGCGCGTCGCGTTGCGCGATGACGTCATCACCCAATGCCGCAAGCTCGTGGAACCGGCCGTACGGAGATCACTCGGCCCCCGCGCAGCATCCGTGCGGCGCTCTCGTGGTTGCCGTGCGGTCCCCTCTTCCGGCGACGCCGCGCTTCACCTCCAATGACCGCAAACCCGTGGGACAGAGCCTTTGGGCTTCTTGACTGTTGTTGGTATTTTACTCATCCAGGCAAGAAGGGTGCACTCCACCATGCGTTTTGACATATACAGTACTTGTGGATATGTGCTTATGGATACATGGATATCAATATGGATGTTGGCTAGATTTTGGGCTGTCAAATGTGGAGTCACTCACTGCAGGATACCCAACCACTTGCAACCGTAGCATTTGTGTGGCTGGGTCACTTGGGTTTATGGTCATAGTTGTAATTATGCTCCAACAGCTTACCCCCTTAGTCTAGTTCAGTAAAACACTGAGTCAAGCATTGGATCAACTATTCTTTATTCTTCCCAAACACAAACGAACTTCCTATACGATACCTAACCAACGGCGGGCCTGATCCTTGTCTCTACTCATCCAAGCCCTTCAGCCTCGTGTAAGTACACACCTCCAGCAGGTCACACGATCGAATTGCACCTTCATAAGATCGACTCTGATCCATGTGGGGGTCATTCTTTTACAGGGCATCGGACTGTGGTGCGAAACTATATGGGTGGGGGGGGCAGCCCCTACAAGCCAATCACAAATATTGATCATATTATACAGTTATTGACAGTTCCCTAACCCAATCACAAGATACCCCATTACATTGTTTCCGCAGAAGCTTCTAGATGGAAGATAGTTAACCAAAGTAAGAAACATTTCCCCAGGTTGTATAAACAATTTGAACAAGCCTTCTCACTTTAACCAATCATCAGATAACAGCACAAACTCTCTGCAACATAATTAACAATACCTATATACACCCCCCTCTATAACCAATCCTAATCATGCATTTGCAGACCTGCTCAGCTCTTCTGCAAAACCTTCATACATATTAACAAAAGGAAGGACATCTGGACCTCACCTTATCCTCTAGGGTCCAGATTCCTTGGAGCCGTGACTCCCAGCTTGCAACTTTCACAGAAAGAGGCCAAGCAGGTCCTGCAGATACAAAGATCCTCCATTTTGTGACATCATTTATTTAGCCAATATTAACATTCCTCCATTTTTTTTAATCATTTATGACAACCCTCATCATTAATGATAACCAAAACACAACAATGACTGTTTTAGTATAACCGATATTATAACAAGACAATGCTGATGTACTTTCCCAGAATCTCACTAAGCTTCCCAAGTTTGCATGGGCGTAGCTTCATGATTTCCTTTTGAGGAGTCTTCACCTCCCGAGTTTTCATGGGTGTAAATTTCCTCCATCCATCCTGATAAGTTTATCTGTTGTTGACTCGTCGCAGAGTATGAAGTTTGGAATAAAGCAAGTTAGCAGCCTAGACTCCCACTGATACTCTTGCAGTGGTGGAAATGCACCCATGCATTCTTGCCTTCTACATTCACCGCCGTTGGGGTCGTTAGGAGAACCTGGTAAGGTCCTTCCCAGTGAACCTCTAACCCTTTCCTTACCCAGTTATTTACAAGGACATCGTCTCCAGGCTCCACTTTAGTCGAAGCTGTCAACAAAGGCATCTCATTATATGCTGCTCTTACTCTACAGTGAGATTATCTCAACGTTCGAGTCAAAGCCAGAATGTAGTCGGTCATCTCCGCAGTCATATGATGGAAATTTATAACTTTCATTGCATTCTGATTCCAAGGTGTTCTTAGGGGTCTACCATAAATAATTTCAGCTGGGCTCAGTCTAGGTTTCCTTGCAGGCGTGACTCGCATCTGAAATAACGCTATGCGAAGTAATTTAATCCAACCAATTACAGTCTCTGCCTTTAATTTAGCTAATTTAGTTCTCAGGGTCTGATTTGCCTTTTCTACAAGGCCAGCAGCCTGCGGTCGATAAGCACAGTGTAATTGCTGCAGGATGCGCAACTTTTCACAAAACTCTTTATTAATCTGCCCAATGAAGTGTGGACCGTTATCTGAACTAAGTCGAATAGGGATGCCAAATCTAGGGACAATTTCTTTCATTAACACCTTGACAACAGTAGCGGCTTTATTATCAAGGGTTGGATAGGCTTCGATCCACCGGCTGAATACATCGACTATGACAAGTACATATCTGTAACCCTGGCACCATTCCAATTCGATGTAATCCATCTGTAATGTCTCAAATGTACCCATGGGCAATGGTGTCTTCTCATCTCCACATTCTACTCCTTTCCCTGGGTTGCATTTCTGGCAAACCAGGCAACTGCTACTTACTTTTTGAGCCAATGTTTGTAACCTTGAATGCCACCAAGTAGCCAAAAGAGTGCCTCCTACTGCTCTTGCAATGCAATGAGTTGCATAGTGCATGCACTCTATAAGCCATACTTCTAGTGAATCTGTCATGCACGTTTGCCCTGCTGGTGTGGTCCATAATCCTGTCATACAATCCAGTGTACAGCCAAGCTGCTTCCGTCGTTCATTGTCCCTTTCAGTAGCCTCCTCCTGCAACAGAACAATCTCTTGGGATGGTTGACATCAGCTTCTCCGAGGGGGGATTTCTTATTAAAACTTTTAGTCTGCCTCATCATCTTTGGCACTACCATCTTACGTTCCCGGGATATTTCTTTTGCTGCCAGGTCGGCATTACGATTTCCAATGTCTATTGGGGTCTGTCCTCTTGTGTGTGCACTACATTTTACAACAGAAATTTGTCTGGGCAGCATCAGGGCTTTCAATAAATCTGTCACCAATTGTTTGTTTGATATTTGAGTCCCCGCTGAGGTAAGAAATCCTCTATTTTTCCATAATTGCCCAAAATCATGCACTACTCCAAATGCGTACCTGGAATTGTATAAATGTTTACCTTTAAATTCTTTCCCATAATACAAGCCCTAATTAAAGCAAATAATGCAGCCTGTTGTGCTGAATCAGGTGACTCAAAGTCAGCTGCTTCTACATTTTCCCCATTCTGATTAACAATTGCATACCCAGACAATTTCTCACCCCATGGTTCAATAGATACACTCCCATCTACATACAATGTTATGTCAGGGTCCATTGTGGGGGGTGTTTTTATGTTTTTATGTTTATTGTTAAATTCTTTGATGTAATCTTTATTTGTGTGCTGCATGGCAAGTCAAATTTCACTGCACCAATTGGTGTATGTGACAATAAATGTCTATCTATCTATCTATCTATCTATGGGTGCGTCTTTAAAGTCCTCCCTCACCGATGTCTCCTTGTCGATGATAAAAAAATAGTCATGTCCTGCCTCTGACTGCTCTTCTGGGGGTGAGACAAGAAAAGATGCAGGGTTAATTGTTGCACAATGTGTAAATTGCAGCTTCGGGTTATTTAATAAGTAAATTTCATGTTTGTTCTGACGAGCCATTGTTAGGTGCTGTGTCTGTAATTGTCCCAACAACGCTGCCACTGAATGTGAGCTATATACCACTATTTCCTGTTGTAGAGTCAAATTTGAAGCAGACTGTAAACTGTTATGTATGGCAGTTAGAATTTGGGTGCAGTGGGTGTCCCCTGGCTACAAGATCTAATTTAGAAGAGTAATAAGTAGTAGTGGAGTTGGGGATGGCATCAAACAGGAAATTAGAAATGCGTGCAACAAAGGTAAAACCGTTATAATGGGTGACTTCAAGCTACATATAGATTGGGTGAATCAAATTGGCAGGGGTGCTGAGGAAGAGGATTTCTTGGAATGTATGCGGGATAGTTTTCTAAACCAACATGTAGAGGAACCAATGAGAGAGCAGGCTATTCTAGACTGGGTATTGAGTAATGAGGAAGGGTTAGTTAGCAGTCTTGTTGTGCGTGGCCCCATGGGCAAGAGTGACCATAATATGGTTGAGTTCTTCATTAGGATGGAGAGTGACATAATGAATTCAGAAACAAGGGTTCTGAACTTAAAGAAAGGTAACTTTGAGGGTATGAGACGTGAATTGGCCAAGATAGACTGGCAATTTATTCTTAATGGGTTGACGGTGGATATGCAATGGAAGGCATTTTAAGACTGCATGGATGAACTACAACAATTGTTCATCCCAGTTTGGCAAAAGAATAAATCAAGGAAGGTAGTGCATCCGTGGATAACAAGGGAAATCAGGGATAGTATGAAAGCAAAAGATGAAGCATACAAATTAGCCAGAAAAAGCAGCCGACCAGAGGACTGGGAGAAATTCAGAGTCCAGCAGAGGAGGACAAAGGGCTTAATTAGGAAAGGGAAAATAGATTATGAAAGAAAACTGGCAGGGAACATAAAAACTGACTGCAAAAGTTTTTATAGATATGTGAAGAGAAAAAGATTAGTTAAAACAAATGTAGGTCCCTTGCAGTCAGAAACAGGTGAATTGATCATGGGGAACAAGGACATGGCAGACCAATTGAATAACTACTTTGGTTCTGTCTTCACTAAGGAAGACATAAATAATCTGCTGGGAATAGCCGGGGACCGGGGGTCAAATGAGATGGAGGAACTGAGTGAAATCCAGGTTAGCCGGGAAGTAGTGTTAGGTAAATTGAATGGATTAAAGGCTGATAAATCCCCAGGGCCAGATAGGCTGCATCCCAGAGTACTTAAGGAAGTAGCCCCAGAAATAGTGGATGCATTAGTGATAATCTTTCAAAACTCTTTAGATTCTGGAGTAGTTCCTGAGGATTGGCGGGTAGCTAATGTAACCCCACTTTTTAAAAAGGGAGGGAGAGAGAAAATGGGGAATTACAGACCAGTTTCATCGGTAGTGGGGAAACTGCTACAGTCAGTTATTAAAGATGGGATAGCAGCACATTTGGAAAGTGGTGAAATCATTGGACAAAGTCAGCATGGATTTATGAAAGGTAAATCATGTCTGACGAATCTTATAGAATTTTTCGAGGATGTAACTAGTAGAATGGATAAGGGAGAACCAGTGGATGTGTTATATCTGGACTTTCAGAAGGCTTTCGACAAGGCCCCACATAAGAGATTAGTATACAAACTTAAAGCACACGGTATTGGGGGTTCAATATTGATGTGGATAGAGAACTGGCTGGCAGACAGGAAGCAAAGAGTAGGAGTAAAGGGTAATTTTCAGAATGGCAGGCAGTGACTAGTGAGGTACCGCAAGGCTCAGTGCTGGGACCCCAGCTATTTACAATATATATTAATGATTTGGACGAGGGAATTGAATGCAACATCTCCAAGTTTGCGGATGACATGAAGCTGGGGGGCAGTGTTATCTGTGAGGAGGCTGCAAGGTGACTTGGATAGGTTGGGTGAGTGGGCAAATGCATGGCAGATGCAGTATAATGTGGATAAATGTGAGGTTATCCACTTTGGTGGCAAAAACAGGAAAGTAGTCTATTATCTGAATGGTGGCCAATTAGGAAAAGGGGAGATGCAACGATTCTAGGGTGTCATGGTACACCAGTCATGGAAAGTAGGCATGCAGGTGCAGCAGGCAGTGAAGAAAGCGAATGGTATGTTAGCATTCATTGCAAAAGGATTTGAGTATAGGAGCAGGGAGGTTCTACTGCAGTTGTATAGGGTCTTGGTGACACCACACCTGGAGTATTGCGTACAGTTTTGGTCTCCGAATCTGAGGAAAGACATTCTTGCCATAGAGGGAGTACAGAAAAGGTCCAGCAGACTGATTCCTGGGATGTCAGGACTTTCATATGAAGAAAGACTGGATAGACACGGCTTGTACTCGCTAGAATTTAGAAGATTGAGGGGGGATCTTATAGAAACGTACAAAATTCTTAAGGGGTTGGACAGGCTAGATGCAGGAAGATTGTTCTCGATGTTGGGTAAGTCCAGAACAAGGGGTCGCAGTTTAAGGATAAGGGGGAAGTCTTTTAGGACCGAGATGAGAAAAAACATTTTTCACACAGAGAGTGGTGAATCTCTGGAATTTTACTTCGGAGTCACGTGAGTGACTACGTGAAGAAGACCCCGTCCAGCCACACGTCTGTAGGGGGCGCTGCTCTGGCAGCAGCCATGTCAGCAGTGCGTCAGTTTTTTCAACTTTATTTTTTATTTTTAGTATGTTTTGAAATGTGTAATTAATGTTTCTTTGTGTGTCTTGTGTGGGGGGTGGTGTGGGGGGGTAAGGGGGAAACCGCTTCGGTCGCCTCCTCCATGGAGAGGCGACTTTTTCCAGGTCGCCTCCCCCGTGGCCTAACATCAAGGATCGGCGCGGCCTTTCCCGGAGACGTGCCCGGGCTTCAGCGGCGGGCGCAGCGTGGACTCTCGGCGTGGAGCGGGTGAACCCTCGCTGGGGCTCGCTGGAGGGGAGCGCTCCGTTTCGCTGGCCCGGTGCAGCCGGCAGCCTGAAGTCGCAGCCTGAAGCCGCGGTCTGCAAAGCTCCAGCTGGTGCGGCGTCTACAGCCCGGGATCCCTCTTGGGGGACCCGGGGGAAGAAGAAGAAGCCATCATTGCCGGCCCGCGGCCAACTTCTACCGCGGGGCCGGCATGGACTTACCATCACCCCTGGAGGGGAGCTTCGACCGCCGGCCCTGCAGTCTACGGTGCTTCTGGCTGCAGCAGGGAACCTTAAATCTTGACCGCCGGCCTGCGGCCCATAACAATCTAAAGCCGCGGTCTCCGGTGAGGAAGAGCCGATCCTGGACTGACTTGGACTCTGGTCCTGTCCACGGGGGGGAAATGGAGGAGGACTGGCCAAATTTTTGTGCCTTCCACCACAGTGATGAATGCTGTGGTGGATGTTTGTGTTACCTTTTGTGTGTTCTTTTTTATTGTATCGCTGCTGACAACCCAATCCATTGCCGGGTCGCTGCTCATGCGGTCGACCGGTCGGTGCAGATTAAATGTATTGTTTGTTTAAATTGCCCCTCGGGGACAAATAAAGTGCTTGGTAATTGGTAATTGGTAATAGGTAACACCCGTCATATCGATCAGACGCATAGCGTTCATGACCGTGTGTGGAGGAGCAGGAGTTCCTCCGACCGGTGAGTAAATCAAAAGTAAAGCAAAAGTCGGAAGGTAAGTGGGTTTACTTTCACTTACAGGAGCGTTTCCTTCCCATGCAGACTTGTTGGTGGAGCTCCACACAAGTTTATTATGGAGAAAGGGGAAGGAGAGGCAGCCAGGGCCGCACTGTAGTAAAACCCCAGATCCTAAGGGTAGCGGGCGCCAGTCAGTGGAGTCAGTGGCAGCGAAGCCATTAACTCCCGTTGTGGTCGAGTGTGCCGTTAAACCGCCGGCGGCGGGGCGCAAGGCTGGACAAGAGTCGGCCCGACCTGTAGACTCGGATGAGTCAGACCCGGAGGTATTCCCTCCTCAGGCAGGAAAGAATATTACACTGCAAGGGTCAAAACTTTAGAACTCCTCATGGGGCAGATGATTTATAAAGAACCCCCACAGGAGGATTTAAGTCGGTGTTGGCCAATGAAGTATAGCACAGGGGGTGCCTTGGATGGGACAGGCACAAGGGTGGCCTATAGGAGAGCCATCAGAAATGCCTGTGCAGAAACATTAAAGTGGTTGGCCTACAGGAGAGCCAGTGCCCAAAAATGCTAGAAAAAAGGCAATATATGTGTTGGCCTATTGGAGAGCCAGTACTAGAAATTCCTGAACAAAAGGCAGCACAAACGTGCAATGACAAATGTCCCAGCACTGACAATATAAAGAGTAAAAATAATGAAGCGTTGGCCTAGAATTGAGCCAGCGCCAGCAGCACCTGAAGCAGGGCTGCCCATCCGTGGGCCTACAAGAGAGCCCGCGCAGGGGGAATCTGGCAGAGACTTACCTGAAACAGGGGAGCCAGAAATTACCCAACATAAAAATGAATATCTAAATTTAGATGATGATTTATATGAGGACCAGAGCCCATTATCAGAGCTAAAAATGTTCCAAGGCTGGCACAAAAGTTTGCTGTTCCCAGAGTAACAGGGGAACCTTTGAGAGAGGAAATAGCTATGACTATAAATTATCTACTCTCCCATCAGCCCCAGTAAAAAAAAAAGAAAAAAAAAAAAAAAGGATGGTGGATGTAGAATCATTTCGGATCTGACAAATCTTAACCTTTATGTACAATAGAAACATTTCAAAATGGAAACATTTACTAATGCCATTCAGCTGGTCACAAAGAATTGCTACATGGCAAGCATATATCTGCAAAATGCATATTATTCTGTGGCAATGCATGGTAATGATCAAAGATATTTGAAATTTAGATGGATGTCAGTTATGGCAATTTAAAGCATTGCCCAAATGGCCTGACTACAGCACCAAGATTATTCACTAAATTACTCAAACCAATTTTTAGCTCTGCTAAGAGCTGAGGGCCATGTATTAATGGTTTATTTAGATGATATTCTGATTGTGCGGGACACTTTGGCTACTGCAATATTGTCAGTATCTAGAGTCAAATACATTTTGAAAAAATGGGTTTCATTATTTACCTACAAAAATCAAAATTGTTACCAAGCAAGAACATTGATTACCCAGGGTTCACAATTAACTCTGAAGACATGGTAATCACCTTGCCAAAAGAGAAAAGGCTGCAGTTAATTGAAGGTTGCACTAAACTCATAAACGAGGGCAAGCCTTTAATTAGTGAAGTGGCAAGCTTGCTGGGCAAATTAATTGCTGGGGTTCCAGCTGTCAGGTTTGGACCATTGCATTATCAATGTTTGCAGAGGGTTAAGGTACAAGCATTAAAAATGAATACAGGGCATTTTGACAGGCCCATGAAATTAACAATTGGATCCATTACAGAAATAGAATGGTGGATTAACAATACTTCCAGAAAAGTTCTGGTAGAAACACCTTCCGTCATTCTACAGACTGATGTAAGTGCTCTTGGATGGGTGCAACTAACATGATTTCCAGCTATGTGTAGTAACATATGTAAGATGTTACATGGAAACAAACAGAATCTTAAGAGGCACAGAATTAGCATTTTATTAGTCATAAAAGTCCTCATAAGAAAGTGTCAACACAGACAATTTCAAGATGGTTGAAACAGGTGTTGATTTATTCAGGTATTGATAGTGATAAATTAAAATCTCATTCCACCAGGGGGCATCAACATCGGCCAGGGATTCAGACGTTCCAATAGACCTTATCCTCGCGGCCGCAGGATGGGCAAGTGAACAGATGTTTCACAAGTATTACCATAAGGAGATTAAAGATCCTGGGGGTGTTTGGTGATGCCGAGCTGGGTTCAGTATTAAATCCCCCATTATGATAAATGGGTTAAATTGTTAAAATAAATAAAACCATTAACTGATTACATTTAATGTTGTGGTTATGCATTGTTGATTGTGCTTACTCAATAGAGTCAATCAATGCAGTGAACACCTGGATTTTAATCCGCGGTGTGAAATCACAGAGCTTTGAAATCTTCACGCAGTCACTCACGTGACTCCGAAGTAAAATAGTAAGATTAAACGAGAACTTACCAGTTTGAAGTTTGATTTTTATTTTATGAGGAGTAACGTTGAGGGATTACGTGCCCTCCGCTTCCACCCTCATAAAAGGATCGAGCTGGTAGTTCTAAGTCTTTATGCATCTTACTATTATACTTCAGTAATTATCGTCTGTGATTGTCACTCCGCTGCTTTGAAGATTGACGCGTGTGCGGCTGGACGGGGTCTTCTTCACGTAATCCCTCAACGTCACTCCTCATAAAATAAAGACCAAACTTCAAACTGGTAAGTTCTCGTTTAATCTTACTATTCTCTGCCACAGAAGGTAGTTGAGGCCAGTTCATTAGCTATATTTAAGAGGGAGTTAGATGTGGCCCTTGTGGCTAAAGGGATCAGGGGGTATGGAGAGAAGGCAGGTACAGGATACCGAGTTGGATGATCAGCCATGATCATATTGAATGGCGGTGCAGGCTCGAAGGGTCGAATGGCCTACTCCTGCACCTATTTTCTATGTTTCTATGTTTCTATAAGCAACTGGTGTATGCCTATCCCCATGCTTTTGAGTAAGGACTGCCGTCGAACACTCAGAGAATGGCGCAATGGAGTTGGAAGGGTCTGTCATAAAGTGGTCTTCCCAGTGCTGGGGCCTGCATCAGTGATTTCTTCAAGTTCTCAAAGGCCTCTTGTGCTTTCCTAGTTAATTGAAATTCACCCTCTTTGCTTGTATAGGGTGTAAGCTCTTTAGTTTCTAAAGCTATATTAGGGATCCAAGGTCTACAGTAATTGACCATACCAAGCCATTGCCTCATTTGTTTTTGCTTCTTTAGGAATCTGGAATTCACAAATTGGTTCCAGTCTGCTTTTTTCTAGACTCCTTTCTTTTGCCAAAATTATGAATCCATCTCTGCTGGCCACTAATAAATCATCGATGTACTGCACTAAAGTAGATCTTCTTCTAAAATGTAAAGTATTCAATTGTTCTTGTAGACACCTGGAAAATAAAGTAGGCAAATTGATGAATCCCTGAGGCAATCTGGTCCAGGTGTATTGCTGGCCCCTATATGTGAAAGCAAACAAATATTGGCTGTTCTTATGGAGAGGCAAGGAAAAGAATGCGTGTTGCAGGTTGACTATTGAGAAGATTTTTGCTTCGGCTGGGATCAAAGCTAAGATGTGAGCAGGGTTTGGCACTAGAGCATGGAATGGTTCTACAACTGAGTTAATTGATCTTAGGTCTTGGACCAATCTGTACTGGCCTTTCTTCCCTGGTTTCGGAACTGCAAGGATTGGTGTGTTGCAGATTGATTGCCATTTTACCAAGATGTTTTGTTCCAGCAGTCCCTGAATTAATTTGTCTATGCTGTTAATGGCCTGTGGTTTCAATGGATACTGTTGTATCGAAGGCAGTGTTACCCCTTTCTGGAGAGCTACTTGGATGGGATTGATGTTCACGCATCCTTCCTGAGCTGTGTCTTTTGCCCAAACTTGAGGGTCCACATACTCACATACCTCACTGCCCAGATGCTGACGTAGGCAGGTAACAACTGTCCTTGGGGCCTGATGAAACTTAACAACATGCTGGTTGGACAAATTTTGCTCTTCGTATTTATTCGGGTCTTGCCCTTTTCACCATTGCTCCTAGATCTTTCGCAATCGCCGGATAATTGACTTTTCTTGTAATGTGAGGAGCAACCCCTGTAGTCCTTTTCCATCATTTCACTGGAACCTTAGCGTACTCCGCAATGCCTTCAACTACTGCCAACATTCTTATTCCCACTTTGTTCTCTCACATCACTAACAGTTACTTTATTTCCCTTCTTAGTTTCTTTATTACTTCTTGTTTGCTCTTATACTCTGCTCTATTCTGTCTTATTGATGGGCATTCCCTGCTCCAGTGACCTAATTGGTTACAATTGAAGCAAGCCCCTGAGGTTACAATGTTCTTTATTTTTTAATATTTCTCTGTGTAATTATGAGACTGTTCATAGTTTTTCCTCGACTCTGGACTATGTTTTCTTACTGCCTTCCTCGTATAATCTTCAGTTTTCACTATAATGGTACACCCAATTCTTTTATTTTGATAAATTACTTTGAAGGGTCCAGGGGTAGGGGTCAGGTTATCTTGTAGCAATGTCACAAAATTTTGAGATTTTAAAAATAAAGTCTGTAATTTATCCCATCAGATAAAGCATAAAAATAAGTTTAATTTGACACCTAATTCACTTTCATATCTTCAATATTAAAAAAGTTATGGCCATTTTCATACTCGGAAATTAGCATCTTGTTCCCTATTGCTTTTCCATTGACTTAACACAAAAGCTGTGATCGAGGACAGTCTAAAGCCCATAACTTTCTTACAAATTAAGACAACTGAAAGAAATTTTCAGTTATTATAGATTGAAGCATTCTGAAACAAATATGAAACAATCTTACTTAGATGACATGAAATTAAAGCATATAATTAGTTAGTTACCTAATTGTAGCTAATCACAAAATTCAATTACTAGATCTAAACATCTATCAATTTCTTAAGAATAGTTTAACATTTGTAAATAGCCTAAGTGTCCAAATGACATTCACACAAGAATTCACAATATAACATAATTTTAAAATCTCATTGTCATGGATTTACAAGCCAAATGGAAGGAATTTAATGTTTAACACCTGTAAATTAATGGCCATTTAAATCATCTTGCGAGTGGGATTTTCTGGAACGCGATCAATTGGAACGTTGATTTGCAGTGAATTTAACCCCGTATCGGCATGAAAAATTCTGCCATTAGTTTGGGGAAAAGAATTACCGTTTCGCATTAAAAAATGTGAATTAAAGGCTTCTTAAGAAGCACTCTTATACATTAAAATAAACTACTTTCGTTTACCTGTCCCGTGTGTGAAATCCGTCCCCGTTGTCGGCGTTGACGGCTTCAGAAGCTGATTTTAAAATGACTCCAGCGCTGACATTGTCGATCGAATATAAATAAAAAATACACAAAATGCCCGTCGGAACGATTTTTCAGCAAACGCTTGTACTCCAATGAAATATTAACCAGGACAAGGTAGGAGAAACCCGCGTTTTAACCCCGCCCCCCGCTTAAAGGCGCCAAAATCGCGCACACGGCCAGTGGCAGAATTGCAGCGCCGCTGAAGGTAAGTATTGTAACATACCTATATCTTGTCCATTGATTCTGGACTGGCTGGCTGCTCAGGATTGTGAAAATGGGTTGTCTGTGAAAAAGGTGTCTGTCTTCTTGGTCCCTGATCTCCTGGCCAGCTTACTCTTTGCTCTCTTTGATCTCTGAAGTCTTCAGGATTTAGAGACCTCCTATAATCTCTGGGATCTTAGATGCTTCTGTATTCTCTAGGATCCCGAGTGTCTCTTTGATCCTGAAAGTCTCTTTTCTGACTTCTTCCTTCGAATCGTCCCCTAGTCGGACATACTCTACTCCAATGTCCTGTCCCACCACAAGTACAACACTGATCTGATCCCAGTATTTTAGTACTTCTTCTCAAATTTGATCTCGGGGAAATATGCTCTAAGGCAGGCATATCATCATAGAAATCCGCTGGGAATTGCTTTTTCCAATCTTCAAGTTCATAATCCACTATTATTCCAGGATTCCCCAGATCTAAGTCAGATTTTGGCGCCTCCTTTTTAATCACGTACTCTGTTCTTGTTTTTTCTGCAGGCTGACCTTCCTGCTTTTTGACATCTTTCCAGTGGTATCTTACTGCTCGAGCCATTGACTGGAACTGTTTTCCGACCAGTCCATATTATTAGTTTTAATCGATTCAGCCACATTAGTTGGCAGGCAGTTCAACAAGATTGCACAGTACTGAGGAGAATTTAACCCATTCCTGAAATTCAGATCCCCTGATTGATCCATGTATAACTCAGAAAATCTTTTCAAAATTCATCTGCTCCCTCTCCCTTTTTTGGTCTCACATCCAGAATCTTTGAAAATGTCTATAGGCTTCTGAAGAGTATTGGCAAGTGCAGTTAAAACTGCATCTTCCCTCGCTCATCCATCAGCGATCACATTAGCCAGTGCTTCATGAGTTGGGTGTCCTAAGGTTGCTAAGAATCTGGTATGTTCTGTCAGAGTAATTATCTGTTGTATCACAGCCCATAGATCCCGGGTGTCTGCGTGATACACACGCATTGTGGTTCTTAAGTAATCTACAAAGGAAGCAGGTGACTTCTTTCTATCAGGGATCTTGCTTAAGACTGCCATCATCTCATTGGGTTTCCATGGGGTATATACTTCAATAGTCCTGGGATTATTTGCACCCACTGCATTAGCCGGATCAAAAGCTGGATTAGGCATTTCCCTGACTGGGAACTGCCTACGGGATACTTGCTCTGCTTTCAGAATTTTTGCCATTTCAGGATCTCCTTCAATGTCTTCCGCTACAGTCTCACTCTCCGATATGACTTCCGCTTCACTAGGGGGATTACGGTACTTCTTAAAGGAACCTTAAAGGGTTGTACTATGTCTCTAATAACCTCTCTCTCCTTAAATACGGGAGCTATCTTCTTCGTTTTACTCCTGGTACCGTGAGCTACTGGACTCCCTGCGAAGCGGATGGAGTCAAAGAATCCTGTATTGGTGTTGCTGCTGTTTGTAAAGCAGGCTTTATTGTGGAATCTGCAGGTGATGTTAAAGGTGCTGCAGGCTCAGAATGTCTGTTGTGTGCACAGGCTATACAACGTGTGAGTGGAGCTCGGGGGATGCAAGAGGAATATGGTGGAGGCTGCAAACTTCTTCTAATTTTAACACTGTCCCATTCTTCCAAATATTCGTCTTCTCCCCCTTCAAAGCCAATGCCAACCATCGGGTCCTTAAATTCAATATTTACTAGTTCCAGTTTCCCTTCAGGAGATCTATCTGTCTCCTGTTCATTACACTCTCTAATACATCCACATCCCTCTCTCAAGGTGCCTGGAGGTCAGTTTACTTCATCATCTTTCAGCTCTATACCAAGCTTTGAAGCTGCTTCTTGCCAATTCGCCATTCTCACAGCTTCTCTACTAGCTTTCTGCGCTTCATAATATTTTCTCCACAATCCTATCAGCTCCTTCGCTGCGTCACTATTACTGCATTGCCAAATCATCTTTTCAATATATTTCACTCCCTTCAATGTTCCAACCGCCCTCGGGTCAATGTTCATCTCCTAATTTCCTATTCAGCGCTCCTGAGAAATTCATTAGTCTTTCAGCCTTTTGTGGAAACTCACTGTATACTAATTGGAGCGGACTCTCTGGATCCTCTATCATATCTCGCTCGATCTGATTTCCCATCTTTACCAACAATGGACATAAATTCTCCGCAATTGACACAATATTCCAACAATTCACACTGCACTCGCAATCTCTAGACTTATCAAACTTGCTCCTGAACAATGTCCAAACGTCATGCAGTGCTTCAACAGGTCTCACACCTTTCAAACACAATCACACAATCAACTCTCTTCTCAATACTGGTTACACAAGAAAATTCCTGCTCAGTCTTACACATTTCACAACTCACGCAACTTTCAACCTGTAAACAATTTCAATTAACAACCCTTGGTCGACAAACAGTTAAGGTGCTTCAGTGAACAATCAAACACACACTTCCGCAGCAAATCTCAAAACACTTTCATCTCAGCACAGACAAATGAGCTCCAAACACGCAAGCAAAATCGTACTTAGATAAGAAACTATACCACTTATTACTATCATGCAAAAACACACTCCAATGTAAAACACAAGCATTAGTCTAATATCACATGCGTTAACTGTACAGTTCCAAAAACAAATCATAGTATATTTTAAATCCCTTGTTGTGATGTTTTCAACCAACGGAACCCCTCCCTTAGATACAGAAGACCTTCCCATCAAAGTACTCTTCGCTGAGCTGTACTCTTCCTATCAACCTACTCTTCTTCTGTCAGGTATGCTTTCCTCGCAATAAATGCTTAGACTTAGGGGTACAGTTCCCATCGACTTACTCTTCACTAACAAGTACTCTTCCTCTACCTCAGTTTACTCTTCCACTAACAGGTACTAATCAACGATCTAAAGGATACGAACCCTTGGTTGAACAGCCACGATTCGGACTCCAATTATAACAACAGTCTTAATCACTTAATATCCACATGCAGTCGCGATTCAGTTATTATAGATTGAAGCATACGGAAACAAATAAGAAACATCTTACTTGGATGACCTGAAGTTAAAGCATATAATTAGTTAATTACCTAATTACGTAGCTCATTACAAAATTAACCGTTGTGACGGAAATAGTAATAAACACCCAGACTGCCTTGAAATTCAAAAATGTGATATTCTCAAGATCAGAACTTTAATATTATTGTATTATATGCTGTAAGTCCATACGAGACAGGTAAAGAAATTACAATTTCTGGCAAAAAAACAAGTCTTTATGGAGAAGATTAGATGCGAGCTGGTACATTGGCATAATCAGTAGCATCATCATACTCCTTATATTGCAACCAATAAGCAACAAGCTCTAGCTATGCCAGGCTGGGCATTTGGATTGACAATTTTGCATTTCTTCTTTGGAGGCATCTGTTTAAAATGTAAAGAAAAAACCCACTCAATTGCATTAACATAAACAAGTTATTATTTGCGGTTTTAGAAAAAAAAGTAGAAATGATTTTGTTCAACAAAATGTCTAACACAAGTTAAACGTTAAAACGAATAGTAAATACCCAACACAAAATTCATATTGATCAGTGGCATCAAATCAATTAAAAATAAAACAGGAACGGGATCACAGAACGAATTTTCGTCATCAGCTTATCGTCCGAGCAAATCCTTCTCCGACAACAAATACAAACCTGCAATTTTAATCCCCCCATCCCCCCCACAGCCTCCGGAATCACACGCACAGTGGGTAGATCTGAAGCGCCACTGATGGTAGGATTTTGTAACAACGCTATATGTAGGTTCTGCTCATGTAAGTGCTCCCAAAATGCAACACCACATATTCATCAACCATTCCTCAACCCATCTGCCAAACATATCAATATCCTGTTGCAGTGTTTGACAACCAACTTCAGTATCTACAAAACCACCCACTTTTGTATCATCTACAAACTTGCTAACCATGCCATGTAGGTTCTTATATAAAGCATTGATATAGATGAGAACAACAATGACCCTGCACTGAACCCATGAGCAGCCCACCATGCAGAACTTTGTGAAACACTAAAATCCATATATACAATGTCTACAGCTCTGCCATTGACATTCCACTCCTCTGTACATTTGGTACATTATTTTACCGACTTAAAAAAAAAAAATTGTTGACCAATCTGACCTTTTTAAAATATCTGATCGCTGCCCAGCTGCTGTCGTTACAATAACAGTGAATTTTCTACACCTTCTGGTAGAAAATTTCCTTATGATTTCAAAAATCCACTCCTCTATAAATTTGGTAATTATTTCCCGAGATATTTACGAAAATTTATCACCAAACTGACATTAAAAAAAAAATTAAGGTTGTCCAGCTGCTGACCACACAATGCCTTTCCTCGTGCCCCCCCCCCCGCAGCTCTGGATTAATGCAGCTGCTGTCAACGCGCATGCGCAGTTTCCCACGAATTACGCTACCCCCCACCCCCCGTTCTTCAAAAGGCGCAGAAAGAACGAGAAAGGTCTGCAGCAAAAATGCTACAGCTCCGCTCCGCTATAGGATCTTTGTTCTGCAGATCGTGGGGTCAGCGGCGCTCACGCGCTGAAGAAGCTTCTACTGACTGTCGGCGCAGCTTGTGAAGCCACGCCCCCCCCATCCCCGCCCTCCCGCCCACTCACTCAGCCGCAGGTTTCCAGAGAGTCAGGCCACAGCCCACTCACTCGCCCGGCTCCCCTCCTCTTCTCACCTCCTCCCCTCTCCTCCCTCCCTCTCTCCCCTCTCCTCTCTACCCATCACAGGGGACAACCTCCTCTCCGTGTCCGTGGCCCGATCCTCTATAATGCTGGTGGAAGCCATGATCAGTGCCCGGTCCTCCACTGCTTCTGGCAGTCCTCAACAAAGAGCCTATACTCGCTATAGGATCTTTGGTCCTCAGATCGCTCCAGGCTCGCTCGGGTCCCCACGAACTGCCGCCCTGCCCACTCCTCTCTCTCTCCCTCTCTCCCTCTCTCTCTCCCCCCTATCTCTCTCCCCCTCTCCCCCCTATCTCTCTCCCCCCTCCCCCCTCTCTCTCCCCCCCTCTCTCTCCCCCTCTCTCTCTCTTCCCCCCCTCTCTCTCTCCCCCTCTCTCTCTCCCCCCTCTCTCTCTCCTCTCTCTCTCTCTCTCCCCCCCTCTCTCTCCCCCATCTCTCTCTCCCCCTCTCTCTCTCTTCCCCCTCTCCCTCTCTTCTCTCTCTCCCTCCTCTCTCTCTCTCTACCCCCTCTCTCTCTCTCCCCCCTCTCCCCCTCTCTCTCCCCCTCCCTCTCTCTCTCCCCTTCTCTCTCTCTCCCCCCTTCCTCTCCCCCACCCCCTGCCCTCCCCCACCCTCCCTCCCCTAAACCCTTCCCTCCTCTCCACACCCTCCCCTCCCTCCCTCCCCTACCCCCTTCCCTTCCACCCTCAGCCCCCCCTCTCACTCTCTCTCCCCCTCTCTCCTGCCCTCTCTCTCTCCTCTACTCTCTCTCTGCCCTCCTTCCCCACCCTCACCCACCCTCCCTCTCCCCCTCCCCTCCACCCCCTCCCTCTGTCTCTTGCCCTGTATCTGCCCTCTCTCTCTGTCTCTCTCCATTCTCTCTCTGCCCTCACTCTCTACCACCCCTATCTAGTCGCGCCTGCGAGTTGGGGGCTATGCGTCAGTGGATAGGACGGTTATGGTGTAAAAGGAGCAAATTAATAATAGTAATATAATATCAAGGGGCGTAGTTAGCGTGTGTGTGTGGGGGGTTAGTTAGTGTGTGTGTGGGGGTGTTTAGTTTGTGTGACACCGCATGGCCCCCCCCGCAACCGCGTGTTGGGGGAACAGACCCAATGGGTCTGCACTTGGTCTAGTATACTTTTAAAGCGCTGTGTGTGGGTGTCATTTTGCCTTTGAAGCGTATCTCCTCGAAAATCAGATGCAAAAACGCGGAGATTTTTACCTATTTCGGTAGGGATTTAACTTATGATTTCAAAAATCCACTCCTCTCGAAATATGGTCAATTATTTCCCAGATTGTAATATTTTTTTTCACAAAACTCACTTAAAAAAATAAATAATCGCCGCTTGCCAGCGACTGACGTCACAATGCCCACATGCCCACCAATCGAGGCCCACCTGCATCCTAGCCCGCCCCCACCTGCCTCCTGGCACCACCCCTCCGCTGTGGATTAATGCATCTGCTGTCAACGCGCATGCGCAGTTTTCCACAAGGTACATTAGCCCACGCAAAAGGTTCTTCAAAAGGCGCAGAAAGATCGAGAAAGTTCTGCAGCAAAGATCCTACAGCTCCACTCCACTATAGGATCTTTGTTCTGCAGATCGCGAGGTCAGCGGCGCTGAAGAAGCTTCTCCTCACTGCCGGCGCAGCTTGTGAAGCCACTACCCTCCTGCCCGCCCGCCCGCTCACTCACCCGCAGGTTTCCAGAGAGTCAAGCAGCTTCTGTCTCTCTCCCGGCCTCCCCTCCCTCTTCTCACCTCCTCCCCTCTCCTCCGTCCCTCTCTCCCCTCTCCTCTCTAACCATCACAGGGGACAACCTCCTCTCCGGGGAAGACCCGATCATCTGCTCCCCCCGGCCCGGCCCGGCTCTGTCATGCTGGTGGGTGCGCTTCCCCTTGCGGAAGCCACGATCGGCTGGTTCCACCCGCTGCTTTTCACCGTCCTCAGATCGCTCCGGCCTCGCTCTGGTCCAGGCCTGCTGCAGCCTAGCTCGGGCCCGGCGCCTGGTGGGAAGGCCGGCTCTACGACCTGGGTAGGTGCTGTCTCTACCCCCTCCCAGAGAGGGCGGAGAGGAGAGAAGGGGACGAGAGGGAGGAGAGGGGGGAGAAAGGGAGGAGGAGATGGGGGAGGGGGGGCCTCCCTCTCTGACCCCTCCCTCTCTGACCCCCCTTCCTCTCTGCCCCCTCCCTCTCTTGGGAGTGGTGAATATTGGGACCTACGGGTGAGTGGCATTCGGGAACCAGCCCATCCCTGTGATGCCGTGCAACCCACCCCCCAATCTCTACCCCCTCCCATTCCCTCTGCACCCCCTCCTCTCTCCCCCCTCTCTCTCCCCCCCCCACTCTCTCCCCCTCTCTCTTTCTCCCACTCTCTCTCTCCCCCACTCTCTCCCCCCTCTATCTATCCCCCTCTCCCCCCTCTCTCTCTCTCCTACCTCCTCTCTCTCTCCCCCCTTCCTCTCCCCCTCCCACACCCCTCACCCCCTCCCCCACCATGCTCCCCTAAACCCCCTTCCCCCTCCCCTACCCCCTTCCCTCCCCCCCCTTAGTGTGTGTGTGTGGGGTGGTTAGTGTGTGTGACACCGGGGAACAGACCCAACGGGTCTGCACTTGGGCTCGTAACCATTATAGATATAAATCAAGCTGCCATCGTGTATGCATTCCATGCCCTAACCAAGTATTCTTCTTTGCTTAGTCTTGATAGTGGGAAATAGCAGTTCATCTGACCTGTAGTGGGGCATTGTAGTGAAGCCCAAATCTGTTCTCCCACTTTAGCACACGGACTAATCCAACAGGAGACATTGAACAGTCATCAGGTGGGAGAATGATTTTTCATTTTTATCCCCTCGTTTAACTGAAGAACACAATCTAAGAATCAAATGGATTTCTCCTCTTTGGTTAGCTTCAGGCACTAGCTGTAAAAAATCACACAGCTCTCTCGGATTTAAAAGCAAGTTTTTTTATCAACTTCTTTTATTTCCTGATTTCAAAGATCTTGGGACTGCTTTGCTGAAGCTTTTTTTAATGGCCTCGTTCTGTGGCAACATTTTGCCAGCTGCACAACAGTAAATGATCAAATACAGTTCTGAACTTAATAGCTTCAATGAAAAAGCACAATTCAGTACTGTAACTGACAAGCTGCTAGACAATGTCAATGGATTAGCGCAATTACGATCTCCCAATGGCAACGGAGCCACCGACTAAGGGATTGCCCAATTGCAGGAATTCCCCCAGCTCACAGAGGATCATAGGTACAATGCCCTGGAATGCCTCCACTGTGTCTGGAAATGTAGTCAACGCAGTGCCTGCAAGTGAGAATGAAGCACAGGGGACAACCACCCCATCCCTCCCTACCATTCTCCCTATTCCTACCCCTTCCAAAGTCCACAATCAGTTCCTTGGTTTTGCTTGTGTTGAGAACCAGGTTATTGTGCTGGCACCATTTGGTCAATCGGTCAATCACACTTCTATACTCTGACTCGCCACCATCAGTGATACGTCCCACAACAGTGGTGTCGTCGGCGAACTTGATCATGGAGTTCGCACTATGTCCAGCTACGCAGTCATGAGTATAGAGGAAGTACAACAGGTGGCTGAGCACACAGCCTTGAGGTGCTCCCCATGCTGATTCTTATCGAGGATGACACATTTCCACCAA
>JAXLNO010005676.1:0-50966 GCA_038087875.1 Malacoraja senta | reverse complement strand
TCAGAGGGTGGTGAATCTGTGGAACTCATTGCCACAGAGGGCTGTGGAGGCCAAGTTGGTGGATATTTTTAAGGCAGAGATCGACAAATTCTTGATGAGAACGGGTGTCCAGGGTTATGTGGAGAAGGCAGGAAAATGGGATTAGGAGGCAGAGATCTGCCATGATTGAATGGCGGAGTAGACTCGATGGGCCGAATGGCCTTATTCTACTCCTATAACTTGTGAATTATCAAAATAGATGTGTTCTTCTTCAACAACATTTATTTTGATGTAGATTTAATAGTGTAACTTTGATCAGACAATAGACAATAGGTGCAGGAGTAGGCCATTCGGCCCTTCGAGCCAGCACCGCCATTCAATGTGATCGTGGCTGATCATCCCCAATCAGTAACCCCATTCAGGCTCGAAGGGCTGAATGGCCTACTCCTGCACCTATTTTCTATGTTTCTATGTTTCGATCTATGGAGCGAAGGAAATAGGCAACGTTTCGGGCCGAAACCCAAAGGGTTTCGGCCCAAAACGTTGCCTATTTCCTCCAGTCTGAAGAATGGTTTCGGCCTGAAACGTTGCCTATTTCCTTGAAGGGTTTCAATAGACAATAGACAATAGACAATAGACAACAGACAACAGGTGCAGGAGTAGGCCATTCGGCCCTTCGAGCCAGCACCGCCATTCAATGTGATCATGGCTGATCATCCACAATCAGTACCCCGTTCCTGCCTTCTCCCCATATCCCCCCTGACTCCGCTATCTTTAAGAGCCCTATCTAGCTCTCTCTTGAAAGTATCCAGAGAACCAGAATTTACAACTCTCTGGGTGAAAATGTTTTTTCTCGTCTCCGTTCTAAATGGCTTGTCCCTTATTCTTAAACTGTGGCCCCTGGTTCTGGACTCCCCCAACATTGGGAACATGTCAGGGCACAGGAGTTGTCAAATGAGATCTTTGTGCTTCATCTCATCTGATGGAGTCTACAAGGAAGCTGGTGACTGCCGACTGTGAGGCGGATGCAGGTTGGAGCTGAGGCATCTTTGTGAGGAGGATATGCAGGTGGTGCAGAGTTGTAGCTGTGAGCCGTGTTGATCCAGTCAGTAATGTGAGCCTGGGGAATGGTTTGTATATTTAATGTGACACATATCTATCGTGCTGTGTGTGTGTGTGGTAACACTCTGCCTTTTCTCCACTTTGTAGAAGCGAGCCAAAGGCCAACTTCTCTTTGATCTTGTCTGTGAGCACCTCAACCTGCTGGAGAAGGATTACTACGGCCTCACCTTCTGTGACTCCGACAGTCAGAAGGTGAGTCAAACCTGGCACCGTGAGTCAGGGTCCTTGGTCCGAGAGACACTGCCGACCATGCAGCGCGTACACACGGAGCGTACATGCAGCGCGTACACGCAGCGCGTACACACGGAGCGTACACGCAGCACGTACACACGGAGCATACACGCAGCGCGTACACATGGAGCATACACGCAGCACGTACACATGGAGCATACACGCAGCACGTACACATGGAGCATACACGCAGCACGTACACATGGAGCATACACGCAGCACGTACACACGGAGCATACACGTACACACGGAGCATACACGCAGCGCGTACACACGGAGCATACACGCAGCACGTACACATGGAGCATACACGCAGCACGTACACACGGAGCATACACGCAGCACGTACACATGGAGCATACACGCAGCACGTACACATGGAGCATACACGCAGCACGTACACACGGAGCATACACGCAGCACGTACACACGGAGCATACACGCAGCGCGTACACATGGAGCATACACGCAGCACATACACATGGAGCATACACGCAGCACGTACACACGGAGCATACACGCAGCACGTACACACGGAGCATACACGCAGTGCGTACACATGGAGCATACACGCAGCACGTACACATGGAGCATACACGCAGCACGTACACACGGAGCATACACGCAGCACGTACACACGGAGCATACACGCAGCGCGTACACACGGAGCATACACGCAGCACGTACACACGGAGCGTACACGCAGCACGTACACACGGAGCATACACGCAACACATACACATGGAGAGTACATGTACACATGGAGAGTACACGCAACACGTACACACGGAGCATACACGCAGCACGTACACACGGAGCATACACACGGAGCATACACGCAGCACGTACACACGGAGCATACACGCAGCACGTACACACGGAGCATACACGCAGCACGTACACACGGAGCGTACACGCAGCACGTACACACGGAGCATACACGCAACACATACACATGGAGAGTACACGTACACACGGAGAGTACACGCAACACGTACACACGGAGCGTACACGCAACACGTACACATGGAGCATACACGCAGCACGTACACGCAACACGTACACGCAACAAGTACACACGGAGCACACACGCAGCACGTACACACGGAGCATACACGCAGCACGTACACATGGAGAGTACACGCAGCACGTACACACGGAGCATACACGCAGCACGTACACACGGAGAGTACACATACGCACGGAGAGTACACGCAACACGTACACGCAACAAGTACACACGCAGCACGTACACACGGAGCATACACGCAACATGTACACGCAACACGTACACGCAACAAGTACACACGGAGCACACACGCAGCACGTACACACGGAGCATACACGCAGCACGTACACATGGAGAGTACACGCAGCACGTACACACGGAGCATACATGCAGCACGTACACACGGAGCATACACGCAACACGTACACACGGAGCATACATGCAACACGTACACGCAACATGTATACACGGAGCATACACATGGAGCATACATGCAACACGTACACGCAACACGTACACATGGAGCATACACATGCAACACGTACACAGAACACATCTACATGACGTGTACACACGGGACATACACGCAACACATACACGCAAAGCGTACATACAAGGTGTACAAGCAACCTCCATGCGATTCGATGAGAAAAAAAGAGAATTATCTGGTGGCTTTCCACAAACTAATTCCAAATATGATTGTGAATTGTTTACCAGCCAATACAGGGGGCCGCAGGCTGTGGGGGGTTCCCAGTGCAGGGGTCGCAGGGTGGGGGGGTCCCAATGCAGGTGGTCCCAGGCCGGAGATGGGGGGCCAGGGCAAGAGAGGGGGGGGGGGCAGGGCGGAGTTACACTTCCGCGCTGTATCTCTCCACTAAACTGAATATACAAAAAGTGTAAATGTGGTGGTAAGGCGGGAGGAATCACGGTGGGGGGGGGGGGGGGGTGGAGAGGGTGTTGCAGAACTCCCGTCAGAGAGAGAGTCAGAGAGAGAGACGTACAACTCCACACAGCCAGTCTGGGTTGCAGCAGCAGCAGCAGCTATGAGATTTGTGAATATCCCGGGGGTTGCTGTAATGTGTAGTCTGGTGTCCTGACTTCAAAGATGCTGGATAATTGGCTGGTTTTACACATTCACGGACTGTCTGGGCATTCTGCTGAAATGTCATTCCGATGATTTATTACCCAAGCTGTCGGTGATTGAGCTTGGCTGTAACAGTTATCACAGATATAAAATCCTAGCTCAAACAAGAAGCTCTTCAGCACGGGCAGGGCCAGCGATTGTCTGACTTCAGAAGCCAAATTACCAGAAGATGTGGTGTCCCCAGAGCCCAGTAACATCCAGGTTCCAAATGGAGAGATTGGCAGAGGATTCAGCCGTGAATCAGCCGGCAGTGAGGGTAACTGGAGTGGGGAATGAGGAGGGACGAATGTTCCTGTTTGGGTTGCTGCTCCTGATGCACCCATTTACTTGGCATTTTCAATGTGATTTTTGGATTATTATCAATGGATATTTTTAAGGCAGAGACAGAACGATTCTTGATTTGTACAGGTGTCGGGGGTTATGGGGAGAAGGCAGCAGAATGGGGTTAGGAGGGAGAGATAGATCAGCCGTGATTGAATGGGGGGTAGACTTGATGGGCCGAATATACTAATTCTGCTTTCATGAACTTACTCAGAAAGGTACAGAGTGGTAGGTGACCCGTTTTATTTTTACATTGCCATCGTGTTTACATTCAAACAAATCAGGCCAACATTTCATTTTTTCCTATGTCGGAGTGAACTGCAGATGCTGGTTTAAACCGAAGATAGACACAAAATGCTGGAGTAACTCAGCGGGACAGGCAGCATCTCTGGAGAGAAGGAATGGGTGACGTTTTGGGTCAAGACCCTTCTTTAGACTGATCAGTTCGAAGAAGAGTCTCGACCCGAAACGTCATCCATTCCTTCTCTCCAGAGATGCTGCCTGTCCCGCTGAGTTACTCCAGCATTGTGCATTTAATTTCTTCCTGTCTATTTGCGAGTGGGTTTTATGGTGACCGATTTCTAATGTGGAGAAATTCTGGATGTCTAAACTAGGAGCAACGTTCTCCCCCCTTCCCTTCCTCTGTGTGGTGTTGCCTTTGTGGTGAATGTGGTCCCTGGTTACATCACTGCCCATGGGGGTGGGGAGACCCCTGGACCCCACCATTGCATCACTGCCCATGGGGGTGGGGAGACCCCTGGACCCCACCATTGCATCATTGCCCATGGGGGTGGGGAGACCCCTGGACCCCACCATTGCATCATTGCCCATGGGGGTGGGGAGACCCCTGGACCACACCATTGCATCACTGCCCATGGGGGTGGGGAGACCCCTGGACCACACCATTGCATCACTGCCCATGGGGGTGGAAAGAGCCCTCGATCTCTCCCACAGACACATCCGATAACATCTGCAGAGTTATTAGTGCAAGCTCATAAAACGTGTCATTGGGAAACAGGAGCAGTCTACGTGTAATGGGAGCAGTGACCATTGCGAAGCATCTTGCCCAGCCTATAGCAGTAGAGATGTATTCAGGAGAGAGTTACATTCAGCTCTGAGGGCTAACGGAATCAAGGGATATGGGGAGAAGGCAGGAACGGGGTACTGATTGTGGATGATCAGCCATGATCACATTGAATGGCGGTGCTGGCTCGATGGGCCGAATGGCCTACTCCTGCACCTATTGTCGATGTTTCTAGAATCTATCTGTAACTGCTGTTGGGACAATCAGAACAAACTGACCAAGTCAGGGCTCATTAACAGAACAAAACAATAATGTAGGGATTTAGTGATTTGTGGGAATATTCCCATCAAGGTTTTAACAAGTATTGCTTTTATAGTTGAACTTATTTTTGCTGTTTCCAAAACAAATCTTTGTGTTGCTGTGTTTTAGTTGCATGAAAGCACCATTGATGAAGCCGGCCTGCAAGTAATGAGTACAAACAGTTTAACCATTGAAGTTACATATTCCACATTTTTATAGATGCTTTTCGCTGTCACCAACACATCCTGCTGATTGCCAATAAACTGCGCGCTGCTAGCTTCTGCATTTGTTGATGTTGTGCCTCAGAATTAGTCCTGGGCACAATCACAGGTTTGCAAGGTAATCACAGGAGCTAGAGTAGCGGTTCAGAGCTGATCATATTTTGGGAGGGTCGGCGGAAGTCAAGCCATCGGTTTTCTATTTACGTGACTGATGTTTAATGAAAGCTGTAAATAAAATACAGTTTTGGTTGTTGAAACATAGAAAAATAGGTGCTGGATTAGGCCATTCGGCCCTTTGAGATAGCACCACCAATCAATATGATCATGGCTGATCATCCACAATCAGTACCCTGTTCCTGCTTTCTCCCCATATCCCTTGATTCCTTTAGCCCTAAAAGATCTATCTAACGCTCTCTTGAAAACATCCAGTGAATTGGCCTCCACTGCCTTCTGTGGCAGAGAATTCCACAGATTCACAACTCTCTGGGTGAAAAAGATTTTCCTCATCCTAAATGGCCAACCCCTTATTCTTCAAGCTGTATCAATAATACCATTCTTCTAGGATAGACACAAAAGGCTGGCATAAACTCAGCGGGACGGGCAGCATCTCTAGAGAGAAGGAATGGGTGATGTTTTGGGTCGAGGCCCTTCTTCAGACTAACCAGTATCTGCAGTTCCTTCCTTCACATTAAATAAACCCATTCAGCACCGACTCCAACATTATACCAGGCTCTGCTGTTTTATTCTAACAAACATAATGGTCAATAATCATGCTTTGTTATGGCCTTTGTACATATCTTCTAACTTTAGATCTTGTTAACTCTGTTTTACCTCTTGTGAAAGTGGTTGTATGGACACTTGCCGCTTTCCTGATATTTCTTTTATTTTTGCTTTCAGAACTGGCTCGACCCGTCAAAAGATATAAAGAAACAAATTCGAAGTGAGTTTTTTTCTCCACCTCCTTGCTGACAATCATGCATCCATTTACCGTTGGTGCTGAGAATAGATTCACTGTTCCCCGCAGTCCTGTGTACACGCTGCTCTGGTACGCAGCCTTCTGCGTGATTCCTCACTATCGCAGCACGCCCACTTTACATCATGTCTCCTACATGCTCGTCTGTGTCAATGTCACTCACAGTCACCAGGTAGATGCAGTGCCCTTCACCAATGAATGATGTCACCTTGCCTCTGATGCTTTCCCCTCTCTAGTCATTACGCGCTCATCTGAATGCGTGTACGTGCTCCATTGTCATTTTCTTGTCAGATTTATACACCAGCCACAGGTGATCTGTAGCTTTCTATTTCTGGCGTAGTCCTAATATCGACCTCTCTTTGTGTACAAATAAAAGAAAACTTTCCCTTCAAACCTCCCTTTAAAATTCCTTCCTCCCACCTCAAGCCAATGCTTTGCTTCTGATTCATTAATGTATCCAACCATGCCCAGTCTTTGACTTTGTGCTTATACTCGATGTGGAATATGTCACTGTGTGTGGACCATGCAAGATGCTGCAGTGTAGACCATGCAAGATGCTGCAGTGTGGACCATGCAAGATGCTGCAGTGTGGATGTAGTAGACAATGCACGATGCTGCAGTGTAGATGTGGACCATGCATGATGCTGCAGTGTAGACAATGCACAGTGCTGCAGTGTGGATATAGTGGGCCATGCACAATGCTGCAGTGTAGATGTGGGCCATGCACAGTGCTGCAGTGTGGACCATGCACAGTGCTGCAGTGTGGACCATGCACAATGCTGCAGTGTAGATGTAGTGGACCATGCACGATGCTGCAGCCTAAATGTAGTAGACTGCACGATGCTGCAGATTATATGTAGGATTGCTGCAGGGATTATGCATCAGGGTGTATTTGCGCAGAATAGAATCCAAACCAAGTTTATCCCTGGAGTTCTTGAACCTCTATCTCTTCCTGTAACAGAGCAGCAAGACTGTGTTATAAAGTCTTACAGCATGGAAACAGGCCCTTCAGCCCAACTTGTCCACACTGGCCAATTTGTCTCATTTACACTGGTCATGTGGGCTTCTGATCCTCGAGCAGGTAGATCTGGCCAAACGGTGCAGCCTTGCCTCATCCACAGAAGGAATCATTGCATTCTCCAGACCCAACTTGCCTCATCCACAGAAGGAATCATTGCATTCTCCAGACCCAACTTGTCCCATTTACACTGGTCATGTGGGCGAGCAGGTAGATCTGGCCTAACGGTGCAGACTTGCCTCATCCACAGAAGGAATCATTGCATTCTCCAGACCCAACAAAACTCCCTGAACATTATCTGACATTTGCCTCTTAGAAAGTTTAAAATAGAAAAGTCAATATTTTTTCCATTAAGGAAAATAATGGGCTGAAATATCTGAGCACTAGCTTAAACCGAGCCTACTGACAGGTTGGGTTGGCTGGTATTCTTTAAAAGTTAGTTAGTATTTCTTTTGAAAATAAATGTATATTTTGAAACCATTGATTTTGTGCCGTTAAAATTTAATTTGCATTCATGATTTAATCATCTGTTAACCGTGGCCAGTCGGCAGTTTCCGTGTAATCCTGAATGCAATTCCAATTACAAAACCCGATGAAGGTGTACCAGTAATTAAGTGCAGATTACTTGAATTTGGCCATCATTTAATTTCCCAGCACATGACATCTTGGAAAAAAGGCCTTGGATAAACCTTCTATGGTGGCAAAAACAGGAAAGCAGACTATTATCTGAATGGTGGCCGATTAGGAAAAGGGGAGATGCAACGAGACCTGGGTGTCATGGTACACCAGTCATTGAAAGTAGGCATGCAGGTGCAGCAGGCAGTGAAGAAAGCGAATGGTATGTTAACATTCATAGCAAAAGGATTTGAGTATAGGAGCAGGGAGGGTCTACTGCAGTTGTACAGGGTCTTGGTGAGACCACACTTGGAGTATTGTGTACAGTTTTGGTCACCTAATCTGAGGAAGGACATTCTTGCCATAGAGGGAGTACAGAGAAGGTTCACCAGACTGATTCCTGGGATGGCAGGACTTTCATATGAGGAAAGACTGGATAGACTCGGCTTGTACTCGCTGGAATTTAGCACATTGAGGGGGGATCTTATAGAAACTTACAAAATTCTTAAGGGGTTGGACAGGCTAGATGCAGGAAGATTATTCCTGATGTTGGGGAAGTCCAGAACTAGGGGTCACAGTTTAAGGTTAAGAGGGAAGACTTTTAGGACCGAGATGAGGAAATCATTTTTTACACAGAGAGTGGTGAATCTGTGGAATTCTCTGCCACAGAAGGTAGTTGAGGTCAGTTCATTGGCTATATTTAAGAGGGAGTTAGATGTGGCCCTTGTAGCTAAAGGGATCAGGGGGTATGGAGAGAAGGCAGGGATGGGATACTGAGTTGGATGATCAGCCATGATCATATCAAATGGCGGTGCAGGCTCGAAGGGCCGAATGGCCTACGCCTGCACCTATTTTCTATGTTTCTATATCATGTTTAGTTACTTAATTGAAAAAAAACCTCCTGTTGTAGAAGTAGCGGAATAAAAGACGATGAATCAAATAAGAAAGTCAAACATTGACGTATAATAATCACTAACTGGTTCCAGGTTGTTCCTATAATAGATCCAAGGTCTTAGCCCTCTCCGTTGGGCGTGAAGCAGGCGTTGCCTCTGCAGCGTTCAATGCCAACCAGGGCACTCCTTCTTGTGCATGGTCCCCAGTCTGGGAATTGGTCTTTCCCAACACTATTGATCCCACACCTCATCGACCGATGACATTTTCCTCTTAGCCCCATCACACATTCTAGAGGTTCCACACAGAGGGTGGTGGGTGTATGGAACGAGCTGCTGGAGGAGGTAGGTGAGGCTGGGACTATCCCAATGTTCAAAAGTCATTTGGGCAGGTACATGAATATGGGCCAAAAACGGGCAGGTGGGACTAGTGTAGATGGGGCATCTTGGGTTGGCATGGGCAAGTTGGGCCGAAGGGCCTGTTTCCATACTATCTCTCTCCCGCCTTTCTTAAAAAGTGGGATAACATTAGCTACCCTCCAATCCACAGGAACTGATCCTGAATCTATAGAACATTGGAAAATGATCACCAATGCATCCACGATTTCTAGAGCCACTTCCTTGAGTACCCTGGGATGCAGCCATGATCACATTGAATGACTGTGCTGGCTCGAAGGGCCGAATGGCCTACTCCTTCACCTATTGTCTATTGTCTATTATCTTCAGGCAGAGTTGTGAGGATCTCCCAGCTCTTGGCTCTAGTGAACAACGACACGTTTTGTTGTGTGTGATTGGGTTTCAAGGCTGTGCCATGGGCTCTGCCTTTCTGTTAATACAGGCAATGTGGACTACTTGGCTTCTCCATAGTTCACCTGGTTGACCTTCCCTTCTTCTGCAGGTGGTCCCTGGCATCTTGCATTCACAGTGAAGTTCTACCCACCAGACCCAACAGAACTCTCTGAAGATATCACAAGGTAAGCATCACCATGGTTTGACAGACTCATGTAGGGGTTGGGCGACTGCTCTGATTGATGGGTTCAGGTACAGGTAGCAAGGGCAGCATTGTCTGCCCACACAAATCCTTGGGAAGGCGACACTGAGCCTCGTTCCTGGACCATTGGCTGTTGATTTTGACAGCCGTTTGAGTGGTTCTCTGGTCACTTGGCGGGGCCGTACTGTGGGGTAGTGACACTTGACGCTAGTTTCACTGCTGTTGTTGATGGAGTTTCAGATTGGATTTACTGAAATTAAATTCTCCAACTTCCAACAAGGACCAGGACGGTAGAATTGTCCATCAGAGATTCAGACCCTTCGACCCATCATGTCCATACTGACCATCACTTACCCATCCACACTAATCCTGTTGACTGGCACTTGGTTTGTAATCGTCTCAGCCTTGGCAATCCAATCGCTGACCGGTTAGCACGCAACGAAAGCTTGTCACTGTACCTCGCTACACGTGACAGTAAACTACACGCGTGTCATTGTACCTCGCTACACGTGACAGTAAACTACACGCGTGTCGCTGTACCTCGCTACAAGTGACAGTAAACTACACACGTGTCGCTGTACCTCGCTACACGTGACAGTAAACAACACTACATGCGTGTCGCTGTACCTCGCTACACGTGACAGTAAACTACATGCGTGTCGCTGTACCTCACTACACGTGACAGTAAACTACACGCGTGTCACTGTACCTCGCTACATGTGACAGTAAACTACACGCGTGTCGCTGTACCTCGCTACATGTGACAGTAAACTACACGCGTGTCACTGTACCTCGCTACACGTGACAGTAAACTACACGCGTGTCACTGTACCTCGCTACAAGTGACAGTAAACTACACGCGTGTCGCTGTACCTCGCTACATGTGACAGTAAACTACACGCTTGTCACTGTACCTCGCTACAAGTGACAGTAAACTACACGCGTGTCGCTGTACCTCGCTACATGTGACAGTAAACTACACTACACAAAGGTGACACATTTCTTCAATGTTGTGAGTGGACCTTCTTTCAACCAATCAGACTGAGACAAATGATTTACTCGGTAACATACATGTTATGCTGCCCGTAATCTGAGCTTTGATCTTTCATTTTTAAGAATGCACACTTTTCTTCTTCAAATAACAACTGACTTTCTTTGGGGAAAAGATTCTGCCTTGAATGAAGATTTTTCAGTTTTGCAGCAACCACCAGCAGTGCCACAAGGTGCAGAGGGTAGTGCTGCTACAACGAGTAGTCTAGCATCAAATGTTCTCTTTGATGTGGAAAAGCGAATAAAAAGACACATTTTTGAGATCAAGAGAGGTTTCAAGAGAGATTTAGATTTAGCTCTGAGGGCTAACGGAATCAAGGGATATGGGGTGAAGGCAGGAACGGGGTACTGATTTTGGATGATCAGCCATGATCATATTGAATGGCGGTGCTGGCTCGAAGAGCCGAATGGCCTACTCCTGCACCTATATTCTATGTTTCTATGTTGCTATTAAGGCCAACCAGTGAACATTGGCTTCACGCTACGAGCAGAAGGGTGATTTTTAATGACCTGCTTTGCCATGGTTGTTGAAATATTCACCCTGTTATGGGCCATGGAAGTGAGTTGTTGGGTTGTGGTGAACTCTGTCGAGGCGATCGATGTGTAGAGGTTAAAGCCTGCGTGTGTAAACCTGGCTCAGACCCTTCATGAATTAATGGCATCTCCTCATGGAGTTAGCTCTGACCCGCATCTCCTCATGGAGTTAGCTCTGACCCGCATCTCCTCATTGAGTGAGCTCTGACCCACAGCTTCTCATTGAGTTAGCTCTGACCCGCATCTCCTCATGGAGTTAGCTCTGACCCGCAGCTTCTCATTGAGTTAGCTCTGACCCGCATCTCCTCATGGAGTTAGCTCTGACCCGCAGCTTCTCATGGAGTTAGCTCTGACCCGCAGCTTCCCATTGAATTAGCTAATATGAGCAAATGGGGCGATGCAGATGTGGCAGACACAGAATGTGAACGTGGACCATCTGTACAACCCATGCCACACCTACTAAGATGGCCACTTCTTGGAGAACAATGCTGCCTGGGAGATCTAGCGGTGACAAACGAGAAGGCTGTCCACTGTGCAAGAGCCTGGCCTAACATTTGAAACATAGATGATGGTACACGATAGAAGAATTGAGATAGCTCTCCCTCCACATGTTTAACCTTGGGTCATTTGTTGAAAGAACTTGAATAAATACTGGTAATGGAATGAAGATGAGAAGATGACACTAGACCGACTGTGTAGATGCTGAGATCATGTGGATCAACTGAGAGTAGTGGATCCATGATCTTTCTGTTTGGCTTGAGTACAAGGAAGTGGAATGACCAAAGGAACACAACTTAGTCATGTATTGACAAATCATCTTCAAACCCTTTACCTGAGCCAGTGAGATGTTCATAAGTGATAGGAGCAGAATTAGGCCATTCGGCCCATCAAGTCTACTCCATCATTCAATCATGGCTGATCTATCTCTCCCTCCTAACCCCATTCTCCTGCCTTCTCCCCATAAACCCTGACACCTGTACTAATCAAGAATCTATCTATCTCTGCTTCAAAAATATCCATTGACTTGGCCTCCACAGCTTTCTGTGGCAAAGATTTCCACAGATTCACCACCCTCTGACTAAAGAAATTTCCCCTCATCGCCTTCCTAATGGAGCATCCTTTAATTCTGAGGCTGTGACCTCTAGTCCTAGACTTTCCCACTAGTGGAAACATCCTCTCCATATCCACTCTATCCAAGCCTTTCACTATTCTGTAAGTTTCAATGAGGTCTCCCCTCATTCTTCTAAACTCCAGCGAGTACAGGCCCAGTGCCGTCAAACGCTCATCATATGTTAACCCACTCATTCCTGGGATCGTTCTCATAAACCTCCTCTGGACCCTCTCCAGAGCCAGCACATCCTTCCTCAGATATGGGGCTCAAAATTACTCACAATATTCCAAATGCGGCCCTGACCTGTGCCTTATAGAGCCTCAGCATTACATCCCTGGTTTTAAATTCTAACCCTGTTGATATAAATGCTAGCGTTGCATGGGGCTGCAGAGGTGTACAGGTTTCTGTTGTGTTCCACCATTGCAGAGCCAGCTGAAACATCACAGTTGTACTCTCAGCGTTGCCCCTCATCTCCACAGAGACCGGCATTTGATGAAAGTGCATCTGTCAGTGCAGCTGCAACATTCTGACCTGCGCTGAGCTGAGTACACTAGTGTGGACAACTCGCCCAAGTGTGACCTTTCATCCAACTGTGACCTTTCACCCAACTGTGACCTCTTCACCCAACTGTGACCTCTTCACCCAACTGTGACCTCTTCACCCAACTGTGACCTTTCACCCAACTGTGACCTCTTCACCCAACTGTGACCTTTCACTCAACTGACCTTTCACCCAACTATGACCTCTTCACCCAACTGTGACCTTTCACCCAACTGTGACCTCTTCACCCAACTGAGACCTTTCACCCAACTGTGACCTCTTCACCCAACTGTGACCTCTTCACCCAACTGTGACCTCTTCACCCAACTGTGACCGTTCACCCAACTGTGACCTTTCACCCAACTGTGACCTTTCACCCAACTGTGACCTTTCACCCAACTGTGACCTCTTCACCCAACTGTGACCTCTTCACCCAACTGTGACCGTTCACCCAACTGTGACCTCTTCACCCAACTGTGACCTTTCACCCAACTGTGACCTTTCACCCAACTGTGACTTCTTCACCCAACTGTGACCTCTTCACCCAACTGTGACCTTTCACCCAACTGTAACCTCTTCACCCAACTGTGACCTTTCACCCAACTGTGACCTTTCACCCAACTGTGACCTTTCACCCAACTGTGACCTTTCACCCAACTGTGACCTCTTCACCTTGCAGCTTACTCTTGAATGCCAATTGGATTCACCAACCACCATGACTTGCTCAAACTTCAATCATTTGGCAGAGGTTAAATTCTCCTAACCCAATTAGACAAAATGTTGGAGTAACTCAGCGGGACAGGTAACATATCAGCCTTCTTCAGACTGAAGAAGGGTCTCGACCCGAAACGTCACCCATTCCTTCTCTCCAGAGATGCTGCCTGTCTGTCCCGCTGAGTTACTCCAGCATTTTGTGTCTATCTTTGGTTTAAACCAGCATCTGCAGTTCCTTCCTGAACAAAATGAATTGTCGGGCACAAATTTGGAAAGTTACTTGGAATATAAGTTATGTATTCAGGTGAAGTCCAATTCCTGCCCAGTGTCTCCTGCGTTCTTGGTGACGATGGTCTCCTTGCCTCGGTCTGCGCTAATTACCCAGCTACTAATTTGCTGTTACATTTGTTCTCTGGAGTCTGTTAGCCACGTTTGCCGTTTTAATTCGGAGCTCTTGGTTCAAATGCAGCACAATAAGCTGTCAAAGAATCATACAGCACGGAATCAGGCCCTTCGGCCCAACTTGCCCATGCTAGCCAAGCGGCCCCATCTACACTTGTCCCACCTGCCTGCGTTTGGCCCATATCCCTCTAAACCTGTCCTATCCATGTACCTGTCCTATCCACGTACCTGTCCTATCCACGTACCTGTCCTATCCACGTACCTGTCCTATCCACGTACCTGTCCTATCCACGTACCTGTCCTATCCATGTACCTGTCCTATCCACGTACCTGTCCTATCCACATACCTGTCCTATCCACGTACCTGTCCTATCCATGCACCTGTCCACCTGTCCCCAACCTCCAGACAATCCCACCTCTCCACCAACTCTCTACATCATTAGTTATTTGTCAGCTCAGCTAAACAGTAACGCCAGGTTCAGGATAAAGGCCATGCTGGCTGCTCGTGGTAACAGGAGATGGGGTGGACCTCAATGTCCATGGTCTGGGCTAGAGTTGCATCCATCCCCAGGATGGTTTGCCACAAGATGACCTGTGCTGTGGACAGACACAGAGTGCTGGAGTAACTCAGCCGGTCAGGCAGCATCTCTGGAGAGAAGGAACAAGTGATGTTTTGGGTTGGAACCCTTCTTCAGACTGAAAGTAGAAGGGGGGAGGGGTGGGACTGGAGGTAGGAAAAGGCCAGAACAAATCAGGGCGGCAACTGATCACCTAGGAAGGAGGCTGGGTTGGTGGGTGTCAGGAGAGGGGCTGTGCCGGGCTGAGCTGTGCCAGGCTGGGCTGGGCTGGTGGGTGTCAGGAGAGGGGCTGTGCCGGGCTGAGCTGTGCCAGGCTGGGCTGGGCCGGTGGGTGTCAGGAAAGGGGCTGTGCTGGGCTGAGCTGTGCCAGGCTGTGCTGGGCTGGGTTGAGCCGGACTGGGTTGAGCCGGACTGGGTTGAGCCGGACTGGGTTGAGCCGGGCTGGGCTGGGCTGGGCTGGGCTGGGCTGTGCCATGCCGGGCTGGGCTGGGCTGGGCTGGGCTGGGCTGAGCTGTGCCATGCTGGGCTGGGCTGGGCTGGGCTGGGCTGGGCTGGGCTGTGCCATGCCGGGCTGGGCCGGGCCGGGCTGGGCTGGGCTGGGCTGTGCCATGCCGGGCTGGGCTGGGCCGGGCCGGGCTGGGCTGGGCCGGGCCGGGCTGGGCTGGGCTGTGCCATGCCGGGCTGGGCTGGGCTGGGCCGGGCCGGGCTGGGCTGGGCTGGGCTGTGCCATGCCGGGCCGGGCTGGGTTGGGCTGCGGGGTGCCAGTGTGCTGGTTCTGTGAGCAGGAGTTTGATGCGTGCTGACTCACCAATGATTGTTGTGGTCCCGTGCAGGTATTACCTTTGCCTGCAGTTGAGGGATGATATCATCTCTGGGCGACTGCCATGCTCGTTTGTCACACACGCACTGCTGGGCTCCTACACGGTGCAGGCTGAGCTGGGAGACTACGACCCAGAGGAGCACGGCCCAGACTACGTGACTGAGATCCGCTTTGCACCAAATCAGACAAAGGAGCTGGAGGAGAGGGTGGTGGAGCTGCACAAGTCCTACAGGTAAACGCTCTACACTGCTGCCCCATTGGTAAAGCACTGCCCACTCTGTGTGGTCTCCCCTCTGCCCAGCCAACAACTGGACCATGCCAGCCCAAGCATTGACATGGATCAATGAAGAAGGGTCTCCACCCGAAACACCACCTATCCACGTTCTCCACAGATGCTGCCTGACCCGCTGAGTTACTCCAGCACTCTGTGTCTATCTTCCTTCATTCTCAGTTAGTGGGCAGTCAATCGCAAGGTCAAACCCGGGGACAACTGGGTCTCCAATCCCCTTGCCTTGGTCACCTGTGAATGCCCCAAGCCCCATTCTGGACTGAGAGTGCGCGAGGATTCGTGCATGTTTGAGTAGAGCCTTAACTTGACGGATCTGTATGTCCTAAGCTCACAATAGCAATGGGGGGGGGGGGGGGGGATATAATAGCAGCACACAGAGTTCTGGCAGGGATGGTTTTAGTTTTGGCTGGAGAGGTTTTAGTTTAACCTTTTAGTTTTAGAGATACACATTGGAAACAGGCCCTTCGGCCCACCCAGTCCATGCCGACCACATTAGTTCACTGTTATCCCGCTACCGACACACCAGGGGCAATTAACGTACAAACCCGCACGTCTTTGGTATGTGGGAGGAAACCAGAGCACCCGGAGAAAACCCACGTGGTCACGGGAAGAGCGTGCAAACTCCACACAGACAGCACCCGAGGCCTGGATCGGGCAGCAGCTCTACCCGCTGCGCCACTGTGCCGACTCTGTCTGCACATCGGGGGTCAGTCCCTGCACACCCAGATGTGCGGTGTCCTCGCACAGCTGGAGCAGAGAGGGCAGGTCCTCTCGTACAGATGTAGTAATTTTTTACCAGTCGTGGCGAGATAGGGCAGGTGCATTGAGCAGGAGGATCAGCCCCGATGGATAGAATGGTGGGCCTCACCTGATGGGCTGAATGGCCCACTCCTCTCAATGACACCTGGAATTTGGGATCCGTTTCAAAGTGCCTTCAGCCATGGCAACTTTATCCGTGAAACTAAACTGATGAAGTTAATCCTATTATTAGGAGACAGTGAGAATGATTATTCTCGTAACGAGGGACATACTGGACACACACAATGAAAGATCTGACAAGGAGGTTATCAGTTGAAGGCTGACAAGCTTGTTTCAATGTCGGTGTCTGATTTCCGAGCGGTGGTGTTCTCACTGAGACAATAAGTGTTTGTGCATGGTGATGTTTACTGCAGGGGGGTAACGCCAGGAGAAGCAGAGATGAACTTTCTGGAAAATGCCAAGAAGCTGTCGATGTACGGAGTGGACTTGCACCATGCCAAGGTAACCAGCATCCTTGCTCTTCTCTACGCTGCTGTATACGGCAATGGCTGCCTGCTACTCCTGATGCAGGAGCACAAAGGAATCAAAGATCACCTCTCGTGTAGTTACTTCTCAAAAGCTTCTCCATTCTCTGATTCCACAAGGCAACTTTTGAAGAAATGTCGATATCTATTTATATCCGATATCAATGGTCATCCCTCAATATCCACGATAGCCCCGCTCCTCCACACTCCCCCTCGTGACACTACCATGTCTGCTTCCCCCCCTTTGTCTAATTCCCTTTTCAAGAGAGCCAAGAGTGTTTTATTGTCATGTGTCCTGGACATTCTTACTTGTAGCAGCACAACTTTTGAAAATAGACAATAGACAATAGGTGCAGGAGTAGGCCATTCGGCCCTACAAGCCAGCACTGCCATTCAATGTGATCATGGCTGATCATCCACAATCAGTACCCCGTTCCTGCCTTCTCTCCATATCCTTGGACTCCGCTATCTTTAAGAGCCCTATCTAGCTCTCTCTTGAAAGCATCCAGAGAACCGGCCTCCACCGCCCTCTGAGGCAGAGAATTCCACAGACTCACCACTCTCTGTGTGAAAAAGTGTTTCCTCATCTCCGTTCTAAATGGCTTACCCCTTATTCTTAAACTGTGCCCCCTGGTTCTGGACTCCCCCAACATCGGGAACATGTTTCCTGCCTCTAGCCTGTCCAAACCCTTAATAATCTGATATGTTTCAATAATTCTATAAATTCTGTTTTTCCAATATTTCCCCATTGTGACGAGGTACAAAATTACACATTCGTGTGTTTTTATTGTTTCTATTTTATTTTTAATGAGATTGAGTAAAAGACAGCGATATGAGCCAGACAGTTGGAGCTGGACGGCCTGCGTGGGTCTCTTGTTGAAGAGTCCAGTTCTGCCCGTTATTTTAGTACATGGCTGCCACAAGGCTGGAAAGGAAGCAGAGACGATTTAGGAGGATGTTGCCTGGGCTCTGGGGCCTGGGCTCGGGGGCCTGGGCTCAGGGGCCTGGGCTCGGGGGCCTGGGCTCTGGGGCCTGGGCTCGGGGGCCTGAGCTACAGCGAGTGGCTGGACAGGCGGGGACTTATTCCTTGGACAAGTGATGTTCTAGAGGTGTATAACATCAAGGGGGAAATAGATAGGGTGAAAGCACTATCTGAAGGAGGGTCTCGACCCGAAACGTTGCCCATTCCTTCTCTCCAGAGATGCTGCCTCACCCGCTGAGTTACTCCAGCATCTTGTGTCTACCTTCGGGTGAAAGCACACAGCCTTTTACCCAAGGCAGGGTAATTAAAGTGTGAGAGGGAAGATTTAATAGGAACCCGAGGGGCAACCTTGTCACTTATATGGAACGAGCTGCCAGAAGAGTTGGTCGATGCAGGAGAGATAACATCATTTAAAAGACACCTGGACAAGGTTGAGAGGGATTTGGATCAAATGTGGGCAGAAGGGACTAGCTTAGATGGGGTGTCTTGGTCAGCATGGAGCAGTTGGGCCGAAGGGCCTGTTTCCGTGCTGTACGACTCTGTGACCCACGAGGCAGTGGTTTGATTCAAGCCCAGGGAAAGAAATCCAGACGCTTCACACCAACAGGTCTGTGGGACTGTCCCATGCCTCCTCGTATGTAGAGAGCTGGCAGTTGTGAACATTGAGTGAGCACTGTTGATGGTGTAAGGTCACCATTGTCAGTGTGTAAGGTCACCATTGTCAGTAGTGCATTGTGAGTGTAAGGTCACCATTGTGAGTGTGTAAGGTCACCATTGTGAGTGTGTAAGGTCACCATTGTCAGTGTGTAAGGTCACCATTGTGAGTGTGTAAGGTCACCATTGTGAGTGTGTAAGGTCACCATTGTGAGTGTAAGTTCACCATTGTGAGTGTGCAAGGTCACCATTGTCAGTGTGTAAGGTCATTGTGAGTGTGTAAGGTCACCATTGTTGATAGTGTAAGATTACCATGGTCAGTGTGTAAGGTCACCATTGTTGATAGTGTAAGGTCACCATTGTGAGTGTGTAAGGTCACTAACCTGCCTTCACTGTGCTTGGGTGCCAGGACTCGGAGGGCATTGACATCATGCTTGGCGTGTGTGCGAATGGACTTCTCATCTACCGGGACCGGCTCAGAATTAACCGCTTCGCCTGGCCCAAGATCCTCAAGATTTCGTACAAAAGGAGTAACTTCTACATTAAAATCAGACCCGGAGAGGTAAGTGGATTGTACATTTGCTACGCATCTGCTCGTATAAATCCCTCCAGCCCCCCCACCCCTCAACAAATAGCGGCTGTTTTCACTGACTCCAGCTTATCCATCCCCCCCTCCTCACTCGTGTTCTGTCGTGGACCATATCTCGATCGTACGCCTTCCACAAGTGTAAACCTCCCACTTCCTCAAATACCTTTTACAACAGCAACATCGCAACGACACTTGGACAGGGGACAAGTGCATGGATGGGAAAGGTTGAGAGGGATATGGGCCAAACGTGGGCAGAAGCTTAGATGGGGTATCTTGGTCGGCAGGGACGAGATGGGCCGATCTGTTTCTGTGCTGTATGACTATACATAGCACAGAAACACAGAGTGCCGGAGTAACTCAGCGGGTCAGGCAGCATCTGTGGAGAACATGGACAGGTGATGGTTTGGGTCGGGACCATCTTCAGACTGATTCCCATTCCTTGGTAAACCAGCATCCACAGGTCCTTGTTTCTACTCTCTGGCAGCGAGATGTGTGTCCATGTCTCACCCCTGGAGGAAGGAGGTAACAGAAGCATGATTGAGGTTTGTGAAGCCCTCTGGCTGAGGTTGTGATACTGATGGACACAGAAAGTCCATGGAGACATAGCCCATTGTAGTGTTGAGCTCCGAGACCAGTGTGGATGAAGAGTCTTACGGTGCGGGGAACAGCGGTTGATGTTCATCGTAAATGAATTGTATCTTTGCAAATGACAGTCTTAACATGGGTGTTGTCATCATCCAGTGAGATGGTGTATTTAGTTTGGAAGTGTCGTTCAAATAAGCAGCGTTAGCAGTGTGGGCAAGTTGGGCCGAAGGGCCTGTTTCCACACTATCACATCATGAGCGTATCCTTCTATGACTCAACCATCAAGAGAAGGAGAAGTTTTCCTTCCTTCGCCCGGGGCCACCACAGCAACTGTTGCAATCTTGTAATCTGAACACGCCCCAAGAATTGAACATAGACTGACTGACGAATACCGGAATGACTATCTGTAGTTCAGCTCGTTAGTAAATGTACATCATAAAGGATCTCATTGCATCGTTTGAGAAATTATACTGTGATCTATAGGTTGCAAATCATTGTCAAACATCAAGATAATTTATGTTGAAGAAATCATTTTTCCAGAAAGCATTTCAGTTCATGCAACCAGTCAGTGACATTGGCAGTTTGCACAGTTGTTGGCAGATGACAGAACGCAGAACAAACGTGCACGGATATATTACAGTCAACCTGGGCATTTCCCTGCAGTTCCCTCCCACACAGGTGAGCTTCACCTGCAGTTCCCCCCCCCCCCCCCCACACAGGTGAGAGACAGTAACTGCAAAGGGTGTATCCATTATTCTCCCAACATACTTTTCAGTGATTGGTTTGGCAAGGTAGATTTGACAAACTGGTTTGTGGAACTGCATTCTGTGGATTGAAAGATGAGATCAGAGTGCCAGGCAGTTACAAATTGCAGTTGTATAAATCCTCTGATCTTGTTAAAGACTGTGTACCATTCTGGCATTGACAGTGAACTTTCCCCACACTCTGTTGATAGATGTCTTGGCTGCATGTTTCTGCAGCTGCATTGCTGCATGAACGTGCCGCTGTCTGGTCTCCGGCTGCTTCCTGGAATGGTAGCTCTCAATGGGCTTCAGTGGGAGGTGTCGGCCTTCAATCACAATGACACCAGTTAGCTTCACAAAGCCTTTGCTGTACAAATAATGGACAAAAGGATGTAGAACAATTGGAGAATGAACTGTAAAGGACATGTGTTACAGTTTTATTTACTGGCATCCAAAGGTTTCAGTTGCACACAAGTTCTACAATGGGACCATTGTTGCTGCCCTCAGCAGCGTGAAGCCGCCTTGCCCTAACCCTAATCCTGACCCTAACCCTAACCCCAACCCCACCCCAACCCCAACCTCAACCTCAACCCCAACCCCAACCCCAGCCCCAACCCCAACCCCAACCTCCAGCGTGAAGCTGCCTAACCCTAACCCTGCCCTCAGCAGCGTGAAGCCGCCTTGCCCTAACCCTAATCCTGACCCTAACCCTAACCCTAACCCCAACCCCAACCCCAACCTCAACCTCAACCCCAGCCCCAACCTCAACCCCAATCCCAACCCCGACCCCGACCCCAGCCCCAGCCCCAACCCCAACCCCCAGCGTGAAGCTACTGAACCCTAAACCTAGCCCTAACCCTAGCCCTAACCCTAACCCCAACCCCCAGCGTGAAGCTACCTGAACCTTAACCCTAGCCCTAACCCTAACCCTGCCCTCAGCAGCGTGAAGCTACCCGAACCCTAACCCTAGCCCTAACCCCAACCCCCAGCGTGAAGCTACCTGAACCCTAGCCCTAACCCTAACCCTGCCCTCAGCAGCCTTGTCCTAACCCTAGCCCTAACCCTAACCCTGCCCTCAGCAGCGTGAAGCTGCCTTGCAGAATCACTCAGCATTTATGGTGAGTTGCACCTTGTTCGTGAGGATTAGCGACTGCTGAGCGTAAGATGCACTGTGCACTGCGTCACATTTCTGTGCCCGTGTGGGCGATGTTCGTCAGCTCTCACTGTGTGAAGAAGCAGAAGCATGTGCAACTATGCTGGCTGCGACCTGCATTGTGATGAGAGATGTTGTTTCAACGGAGCTCGGTGTGATATCTCACCAGCAGTGTGGACCTGTCCCAGGGACTGGAATAGGCTGCAAGGCGTGGACTTTGTCAGGACAGCAACATTTAGATGAGATCTATTAATGCGGCGATGTAAAATCACCTGGGTTTGAAACATCAGCACGGAGAATCTGTTTGGTTCAGTCTAGAGTATTTAATTGTCATATGTAGTGACAGTGGAACAATAGAATTCTTGCTTGCTGCAGCTTAACTGGGCCATAAACAGAATGCACGGATAAAATATTATAATAATCCAAATGCACTAAATTAATAAACATAATACTAGGTGGCCATAATATTGCAAAACCACAGACACAATAGAAGATCACAGTTGCTGAGGTTAGTGATGTGCATTGTTGTTGGGAAGAAGCTGTTCTTCAACCTGGAGGTCACGGTTTTCAGGCTCCTGTACCTTCTCCCTGATGGTAGCAGCGAGATGAGAGTGTGGCCAGTGTGGTGTGGGTCTCTGATGATGCTGGCTGCCTTGCTGAGGCAGTGCCTCCTGTAGATCCCGGGGATGGTGGGGAGGTCAGTACCTGTGATGGACCTTCGATGGTGGGGAGGTCAGTATCTGTGATGGACCTGGCAGCATCCACCACTCTCTGTAGATCCTTTCGATCTTTCGATGGTGGGGAGGTCAGTATCTGAGGGACCTGCGATGGTGGGGAGGTCAGTACCTGTGATGCACCTTCGATAGTGGGGAGGTCAGTACCGTGATGGGCAGGCCAGTGTCCACCACTCTATAATCTCCATTCTTACTGGGAGTTGCGTTACTGAACCAGGCCATGATGCTTCCTGTGCTCTCTACCGTACACTTGTAGACATGGGCAATTCAAAGCTAAGATGCCACTGGTGAGGGTAGCCCGTTCCATACTAACGGAGGTTTTAGCTATGGATTGAGAAATAAAAGCCCGCATAATAAAGATACCAGATGAAATTAACCTTCACTCATTGGACAAAGCAGATTGGCAAAGTTCACCTTGAATTCATTCATGACGTTTCAGGAAATATGGAACCAACAGGAGGTGGATATTTTCAACCTGGTCACATAAAATAAGACGGGATAAAGAATGATTTAATGGGGACGTGTCCTTGGGGAAGAGTTTAATGGGATCTGATATTCCAGGTAAGGTGGAGAAACATCTGAAACTAGTCGTCTTAAACTTAAAACAAGCCACTTACAAGGTTGTGAGGATCGCTGACTAAAGCAGACGAGAAGTATTGATGACGCAGGAAGATGCTAGATGAGCCATGGCAGACATTGAATGAAATCACAGCACCAGCAGACTCCAGGCCACGGATACTCTTGTAATGGATGACCCAACTCTCCCTAACGCAGGAATTCCACAACGGGTATGAATTGTAATACGAGACCTGAACCGTTGCAGTTATTAAGAGGAGGCCAGGAGATTGAGGACATTTAGACATTAACGGCTGCAGGCAGATCTGGAGGCCAAGTCAATGGATATATTTAAGGCAGAGATAGATAGATTCTTGATTAGTACGGGTGTCAGAGGTTATGGGGAGAAGGCAGGAGAATGGGGTTAAGAGGGAGAGATACATCGGCCACGATTGAATGGCGGAGTAGACTTGATGAGCCGAATGGCCTAATTCTGCTCCTATCGTCATTTATGTACGAGGATGTTGCCAGGACTCAAGGACCTGAGCTGCAGGAGAGGTTGGGCAAGATAAGACTCCTATGCCTTGGAGTGCAGGAGGATGAGAGGGTGATCTTATAGAGTTGTATAAAATCACGAGGGGAATATATATAGGGTGTATGCACAGTCTTTTACCCAGAGTAGGGGAATGAAGAACTGGAAGCCATAGGTTTAAGGTGAGGGGGGGGAAGATTGAATTGGAACCTGAGGGACAACGTTTTCACACAGAGGGTGGTGGGTGTATGGAACAAGCTGCCAGAGGAGGTAGATGAGACAAGAGTCATCATAACATTTAAAAATCATTTGGACAGGTACATGGACAGGACAGGTTTGGAGGGATATGGTGCACCACAGGCAGGTGGGACTGGTGTAGATGGGACATGTTGGTCAGCATGGGCAATTTGGGGAAAAGGGCCTGTTTCCATGCTGTATGACTGACTATATGACAAATATTCAAATTAAAATAGAGGAAGAAAATAAATTTATGGAAGGAAAGCAGCAAGACAATAACCCAGTAAGGATGTCTTTTAAATTGTACATTTTACATTTAAAAAAATATCCCAACAAGAGGCAGAAATCAGCGAGTAAAGGAGAAATTAAAAACATCATTGTCATAAAACGTTAGGCTAACTAACAATTCTAAATAGCGGTTTATGTCTGCGCCTGATGCCCATAAGGTCATATCTTGTGAAAAATATACATCATCTAGATGCGCTGGGACGCATCCTCCGGGATGTGATCTGGGGTCATCGGGTGTTTCGGGCCTCACAACATCAGACACCCTCGCCCAGGTGACCCAGCATGGGTTGATCAGGCCCCGACTTGTGTCCCAGCAGCAAGCGCCCACGGATCAGCCATCTTAGTAACCACTCTGCAGGGGTTGGGAGACTCTAGTGCGTGGAGGGACTGGGATCTGTGGGGTGAGTCTGGGCCGGGCTCCTCCTGCGTCTCACCAGGTTCAAGGCCTGTGCATGCGCTGCACCTCTTTCTCCTTCTCCGAGCATTTCATTCTCGCCTGATGGATTTTTAGGTCACGATGGTTCTTTAGGCCTTTCCGTAGCTTTATTGGGTGCCTTTCTCACGACAGACACAGACTGGGGGGGCTAACCCAGCCTGTCCCGGGTGCCGTCTTTCCGTGCCGTCAACTGTCTCTCCAGTAGTCACCAAACTATTCTTGGTTGTCACCCAGTTTATTCCTAGGTGCCATTGGCTAAGCAAAGTGGCTCAGAGTTATTGGATAAATTGGTGGTAACCGTACAATCTTCCCGTCCTGTCCACCCTCATCCCTCCTCCAGCTTTACGTTTCGCTCCTTCTCTCCGTATCTCACCCCCTTTTGTCTCCTTTTCACCTCCAGCCTTTGTCACACACCACCCATCTGCCTAACCCCCCCCTCCTCATCTGTATCCACCTATCACTCTCCAGGCTTTATCCTGCCCCCACCTCTCCTTTCCAGCTATCTCTCCCCACTCCAATAGTCTGAAGAAGGGTCCCAACCCGAAACATCGCCTATGCACTCCTCCACACAGACTGCCTGACCCACGGAGTTCCTCCACACATACTGCCTGACCCACAGAGTTCCTCCACACATACTGCCTGACCCGCGGAGTTCCTCCACACAGACTGCCTGACCCACGGAGTTCCTCCACACATACTGCCTGACCCACAGAGTTCCTCCACACATACTGCCTGACCCACGGAGTTCCTCCAGCACTTTGCTTTTTACTTGAAATTCCCTAATTTCTGCTAAAGTTGGCAAAGTTCAGATGTAAAGTTCCTGTTCAAGAAAGAAAACCAGGGTTGAGAAAGCCTTGAGGTAAAACGCGATTACTTATTGGAGCAGAAATATTCTCCCGCTGTACTCGATTCTCTTCACTTCATTCAGTGGAATGTGTTTTGAAGATGTCACTGTTGTATAACGCGTTTGAAGGCTGAGGATGGATTTTTTTTAATACATTTTCAAAATCCATTACTATTGAAAATCAGTGTTGGTCGCTGACCCCAGCTTGACCCCAGCTTGAGTGGGGAAGATGGGTTGTGCTGTCATCATATAACATGTGTGAAATCACCCAGCGGCTGGCCTTTAACGTTCACACTGCTTGTTCACTCATTATTGTGTGTGTGAAACACAATGTGGGCCGCTGTACGTGGAACTGTCGATCAATGAAGATTGTCCAACGGCACTACGCTGGGCTGAGATATTCGTCACCGTGTCTGGTCTCCCTGTGGTCTCACCGCCGAGCTGTTTGTTTTGGCCTTTTTTTATTCAATTCTTTTGAATAATCTCCACAAAGTGTCTTTCATTTTCTGTCCCTTCTACCTCAGTGCAGATTAAAAGCCAGCCACATACAAGGAACTTCATCTTTATTTATATTAAATATATCTCCTCCTCGGCTGTGCGTGTGACTGTGGGGCAGGAGAAAGATCTAGAATCACACAGAGCTGGTGGAAGTCAGCGCGCCAGGCAGGCTCTGGAAAGATGGGCAAGCATCCTCTCCAAGATTGCCTGGGATCCAGGGAGAGATAGCTGACCAGAGAGAGAACTGGCTTCATGTTAGGAAGCAGAGGGTGATGCTGGAAGGTTGCTCCTCGGACTGGAGGCCTGTGACTAGTGATGTGCCTCAGGGTTCGGTGCTGGGCCCGTTACTGTTTGTCATCTACATCAATGGTTTTAATGAGAATAGACAATAGGTGCAGGAGTAGGCCATTCGGCCCTTCGAGCCAGAACCACCATTCAATGTGATCATGGCTGATCATCCACAATCAGTACCCCGTTCCTGCCTTCTCCCCATATCCCCTGACTCCGCTATCTTTAAGAGCCCTATCTAGCTCTCTCTTGAAAGTATCCAGAGAACCGGCCTCCAACACCCTCTGAGGCAGAGAATTCCACACACTCACAACTCTCTGTGAAAAAGTGTTTCCTCGTCTCCGTTCTAAATAGCTTACCCCTTATTCTTAAACTGTGGCCCCTGGTTCTGGACTCCCCCAACATCGGGAACATGTTTCCTGCCTCTATCGTGTCCAAACCCTTAATAATCTTATATGTTTCAATAAGATCCCCTCTCATCCTTCTAAACTACAGAGTATACAAGCCCAGCTGCTCCATTCTATCGGCATATGACAGTCCCGCCATCCCGGGAATTAACCTTGTAAACCTACGCTGGGCTTCCTCAATAGCAAGAATGTCCTTCCACAAATTAGGGGACCAAAACTGCACACAATACTCCAGGTGTCGTCTCATTGGGGCCTTATACTACTGCAGATGGACCTCTTTGCTCCTATACTCGACTCCTCTTGTTATAAAGGCCAACATGCCTTTTGCTTTCTTCACTGCCTGCTGTACCTGCATGCTTGAATGTACAAGGCTTCATTAGCAAGTTGGCAGCTGCTACTAAAGTAGACGGCACTGTAGATAATGAAGATGGTTGTTAAAAATTGCAGCAGGATCTGGATCGATTGGCCAGCTGGGCTGAGGAATGGTTGATGGAATTTAAATGTGAGGTGTTGCATTTTGGGAAGTCTAACATGGGCAGGACCTACACAGTGAATGGTAGGCCTCTGGGGAGGGTTGTAGAGCAGAGGGATCTCGGCGTACAGGTGCATGGTTCCTTGAAAGTGACATCACAGGTAGACAAGGTGGTCAAAAAGGCTCGTCACTTTCCATCAATCAGAATACTGGCTACAGAAGGTGGGAGGTCACGTTACACTTGTACAAGACACTGGGGAGGAGAGTATTGTGTTCAGTTTTATTTACTCTGTTATAGGAGAGATGGTGTCAAGCTGGGAAGGATGTACAGACAATTTAGGCAGGATATTCCAGGACTTGAGGGCCTGAGCTATGGAGAGAGGTTGGGTAGGCTGGGACTTCATTCCTTGGAGTGCAGGAAGATGAGGGGTGATGTTATAGAGGTGTATAAGAGGAATAGATTGGGTAAATCACTTTCACCCAAAGTAGGGGAATCAAGAACCAGAGGACATTGGTTTAAGGTGAAGGGGTCAAGATTTAACAGGAACCTTTTTTGCTCCAAATGTGGGAGGTCTATGGAATGAGCAGCCAGAGGAGGTAGTTAAGGCAGGTATGATCACAACCTTTAATAAGCAGTCAAACAGGCAGGTGGGACTGGTGTAGATGGGGCATGTTGGTCGGTGTGGGCAAGTTGGGCCGAAGGGCCTGTTTCAGCGTAGTCTGACTCTATGAGGACATGGATAGGTGACGTTTCTGGTTGGGAACTTTCTTCAGATGGGTTCTGTCATATCCTGTGAAGCAACCTTAGATTTGATATCATTTTAATATTTGTTATGTACTGTTAGAGATGGCATCGATATCGGTAACATCACGGCTGTGACTAATATCCTTTGAAAATTACCTTGTTTACTTATTCCATTAATGACACCAGGCAGCAATGAATGAATGAATAAGTTTATTGGCCAAGTATTCACATACAAGGAATTTGCCTTGGTGCTCCGCCCACAAGTGACAACATGACATACAGTGACAGTCAGGAATGACACATAAAACATTAATCATTAATAATACAACATTATCAATTAAACATGTGAATTAAATAAAATACCAGAGCATAAGGAGGCTACAGATTTTTGGTTATTGAGTAGAGCTACTACTCGTGGAAATAAGCTGTTTTTATGTCTGGCTGTGGCAGCTTTGACAGTCCGGAGTTGCCTTCCAGAGGGAAGTGATTCAAAGAGTTTGTGGCCAGGGTGAGAGGGGTCAGAGATGATCTTACCCCCTCGCTTCCTGGCCCTTGCAGTTTGTCAATGGAGGGAAGGTTAGGGTTAGGGTTAACTGCATCACACTGGACAGTGAATATAACTTGTGTACTGACCAGTACCACTCTGGGCTGGCACAGCAGACGCTAAACGTGACGTTCTCTACAGGCTGCCACCTGCTGATCATATTTATTAATGCAAAACATTTGTCATAGTCATAGAGTGATACAGCACGGAAACAGGCCCTTCGGCCCAACCTGCCCATACCGGCCAACAATGTCCCAGCTACACTAGTCATAGAGTGATACAGTGTGGAAACAGGCCCTTCGGCCCATCTTGCCCACACCGGCCAACAGGTCCCAGCTACACTAGTCCCACCTGCCTGCGTTTAGTCCATATCCATCCCAACTTGGCCTATCCATGTAGCTATCTGAATGTTTCTTAAACGTTGCCATAGTCTCTGCCTCAACTACCTCCTCTGGCAGCTTGGTCGATACATCATGGCATCAGACACAACGTGTTTTTTCTTCACTTTGCCTCCTCTTGTACAGTCTCCTTTTGCATCTGCCCTCTCTCTCCCCATTGGTGCTTCTCATCTCCAGACTGTCCTTCCCTGCCACCATCCAAAACACATCAGCTTACCTGTGCCTCTAATCCCTGCCTCACCTCTTCCTCCTCTGGCTACCTAGCCCAATATCCAGTGCCCTCTTCTTCCTGCCACATCTCCTCTGGCTACCTTGCCCAATATCCAGTGCCCTCTTCTTCCTGCCACATCTCCTCTGGCTACCTAGCCCAATATCCAGTGCCCTCTTCTTCCTGCCACATCTCCTCTGGCTACATTGCCCAGTATTCAGTGTAATGGAGGTTCATACATTCGGACACTGCCTTCCCATCAACAATATCCAGCCGGCAATGATGTAGGTGAGAGGGGAAAGAGTTAATAGGAACCTCTGGTTCCTGCCACAGAGGATGGAACATGTTGTCAGAGGAGGTAGTTGATGCAGGTACATATAACAACAGTTAAAATACATTTGGACAGGAAAGGTTTGGAGTGAAGATAGACACAAATTACTGGAGCAACTCAGTGGGTCAGGCAGCATCTCTGGAGAGAAGGGACAGGAGACATTTTGGGTCAAAACCCTTCTTCTAAAACTGTTCTTTCTCTCCAGAAATGCTGCCTGACCCACTGAGTTGCTCCAGCACTTATGTCTGTCTTTGATGTAACCCAGCATCTGCAGTTCCTTTCTACGCGAGGTTTGGAATGATATGGACCAAGTGTAGATGGGGCATCTGGGTTGGCATGGGCGAGTTGGGCCGAAGGGGCTGTTTCCGCGCTGGACCACACGATGGTGGCATTCTCCACGCTGTGTCTCCTCATTGCCCTTCAAGGACCAATCTCCAATAGTTGCTGAAGTTCTGAGATCATTTACCAGCCACTTTGACTGGTGTTTGCAGAACTTTACAATATAACCAGGAGATGCTGAGACATGTCTGCGTAGTTTAATAGATTCTTACAACTTTAAATGTGGAAGATAATTCCACGTAGGATTTAATTTATATTATGGACTGACAGGAACTTGGGCAATGAAAATAAAAGTTGTCAAAGCACCGCGCATTGAAGTGTGTGGCCTCCAGCCCCGTGATGTTGGCGTGTGTGATCCTGTGCACACGCGTGTTCTCTTGGTCAATGCTCCCCCTCCTCCCACGCCCATCTCCTGACCTTCCTCCACTCATCTTGTAACCCCCTCCCCTCCTCAACCTATCCAACAGCATCTCAGTCTCCGGTTGTCAATCCAGTGCTTCCAGAACCTTCCGTTGTCTCACACTGAGCTTCTTCCAGCCCACCTGGGAGCTGGGACCCTCTCCACCTGCCCTGTTTTACCATCTCTGGACCTCTCTCCATCACTAGTCTTCAGTTTCAGTGTAGTTTGGTGTCAGGTGTGTCGAGGTCCAGTGTGAAGCTTCTTGTTGCTGCTAACCAGTCAGCGGAAAGACAACACATGATTACAATCGAGCCATTCACAGTGCACAGATACAGGATAAGTCTGATCAAAGATAGTAATTTAGATATACAACATATAAACAGGCCCTTCAGCCCATCGAGCCCGCACCTTGCCCGATCCCCACACGACAACACTATCCCACACACTAGGGACAATATTTACATTTATACCGTCAATTAATCTCTAAACGTGGGAGGAAACCGGAACACCCGGAGAAAACCCACGCAGGTCACGTGACGAACGTGCAGACTCCATACAGACAGCACCTGTAGTCAGGATCGAAGCCGGGCCTCTGGCGCTTGTAAGGCGGCAACACTACAGCTGCGCCACTGTGTAATAGTTCAGCACTGCTCTCTGGTTGTGGTAGGATGATTCATTTGCTTGATAACAGCTGGGAAGAAACTGCCCCTGAATCTGGAGGTTTGCGTTTTCACACTTCTGTACCTCTTGCCCGATGGGAGAGGGGAGAAGAGGGAGTGGCCAGGGTGCGACTGGTCCTTGGTTATGCCGCAATGTTTAGTAAACTACGTGAGCCAACTGGACATACTTGCTGTGTGTTGGACCCAGTTGGGTGAGATACTTTAGGTCATCTTCCAATGTTCGGGGTCACTTTCAAGCTGCTGGAGCTGCCAAGTGAAGGATATTGCTGCTACATGTTTACTTCAGGGAGGCCTATCTCATTTCAACAGCTGGCCTCACGCCAGATGTTACTGAAACGAGCTCATTTGAATGTGTGAGGACAAATACCAAAGTATAAAATGTCCCGAGATATGGATGGTGTAAGTGACACCTATCACACCATTGTCCTCTCTTGTTGGAACTCTCTGCTCCATATCATTGTCACAACACTTGATGTTGGGAATAACAATGTCATAGTCACGTTGCTGTCCAATCACCTGGCTCCTCAAGTAGGCCGATCCATCTGTTCATAGATGGGATTTTCCAGAATGGAGAATTAGGCTAATGTTGACTCTTTATGAACAGATCGGTGAGGATTACAGCTCAGAACAGAGGTACTGGTGGGTTAGCGGTGTCTCGTTGCATTGTGTGAGGGGCCAGGTGAGTAATTGACCACCTGTGCCCAGGTAGAGCAGGGCAGGGGCCCTTTAAGGCTGGGTACTGTGCCATGCCACACCCAACTGTTACCAGGCAACTGAACCATCCTACCACATCTAGAGAGCAGTCCTGATCTACTATCTACCTCGCTGGGGAACCTCAGACAATCTTTGATCGGACTTTGCTGGCTTTACCTTGCACTAAAGGTCATTCCTTTATCCTGTATCTGTACACTGTGGACGGCTCGATTGTAATCATGTATTGTTTTTCCGCTGACTGGTTAGCAGCAACACAAGCTTTTCACTGTACCTCGGTACACGTGACAATAAACTAAACTGAACTGAGTTACTCCTTACACTCTCCCTCCTTCCCCTCCCCTTCCCAGCTCTCCCATAAGCCTACTGTCTCCGCCTCTTCCTTTCTTTCCCCCCCCCCCCCGCCCACATCAGTCTGAAGAAGGGTCTCGACCCGAAACGTTGCCTATTTCCTTCTCTCCATAGATGCTGCCTCACCCGCTGAGTTTCTCCAGCATTTTTGTCTATCTTCGATTTTTCCAGCATCTGCAGTTCCTTCTTAAACACTGAGTTACAGGTGATCACAGGATGTCACAGCAGCAAGTCTGAGAACCTGTGGTCATTAGGTAAACTGGACAGGTCTGTTGCTGATCCATAAACGCCCGGTGCTTCACCCCCCCTGTCGTCAATCCTCAGCAACATGTGGTGGAAAGTGAAGCAGGTCACATGTTGCACAAAACTGTCCTGCCCACCATCTCTCTCTCCCCACTCCCACCTCAGCCCCTTAACCAGTCCATGCGTTTTCTCACTGAAATGTTACATCAGGTGGATTTCAAGTACAGATGTTTCCCGTTGTCTTGCTGGTGTGGGATGCTGGAATCGCAGGAGGATTCTGCCTTAACTCATTACTGTTTTGCTCCAATTTCCAGTACGAACAGTTTGAAAGTACCATTGGCTTCAAGCTCCCGAATCACCGCGCTGCCAAACGACTGTGGAAAGTGTGCATCGAGCACCACACCTTCTTCAGGTAAACGCCACACCTTCTTCAGGTAAACACCACACCTTCTTCAGGTAAACACCACACCAGGTGAACACCACACCTTCTGGTAAACACACCTTCTTCAGGTAAACGCCACACCTTCAGGTAAACGCCACACCTTATTCAGGTAAACACCACACCTTCCAGGTAAACGCCACACCTTCCAGGTAAACACCACACCTTCCAGGTAAACGCCACACCTTCTTCAGGTAAACACCACACCAGGTGAACACCACACCTTCTGGTAAACACCACATCTTCTTCAGGTAAACGCCACACCTTCAGGTAAATGCCACACCTTATTCAGGTAAACACCACACCTTCCAGGTAAACGCCACACCTTCCAGGTAAACACCACACCTTCAGGTAAACACCACACCTTCAGGTAAATGCCACACCTTCAGGTAAACACCACACCTTCTTCAGGTAAACACCACACCTTCAGGTAAACACCACACCTTCAGGTAAACGCCACACCTTCAGGTAAACGTCACACCTTCTACTGGTAAATGCCACACCTTCTACAGGTAAACGCCAGCCCAGGGCCACCTGTTGGTTCTTCCTGCAGGGGAGAGTTAGATGTGGTGAATGTGGCTTACTGAAAACGTCTGCACATCCTGTCAGTACTCTAGAGATCGCTCACAACTCTGGCCTTGGGTCCCTGTTGGAAAAACATCACCAGACAAATGCTGCAGAAAATATCTTTCTCTGTGTTTCTGTCCATAGGGAACCAATAACATTACAGAACACACTGTCAATTCCATGAAACTGGGTACTATGGTTCAATTTAGAATCCACTCAGCATGTATTGCCCATGGAAATTGCAATGCACAACTGCAATACTTCAATCAGTCTGAAGAAGGGCCCCAATCTGAACGTCACCTATCCATGTTCTCCACAGATGCTGCCTGACCCGCTGAGTTACTCCAGCACTCTGTGAAACGTCACCTATCTATGTTCTCCACAGATGTTGCCTGACCCGCTGAGTTACTCCAGCACTCTGTGAATCGTCACCTATCCATGTTCTCCACAGATGCTGCCTGACCCGCTGAGTTACTCCAGCACTCTGTGAAACGTCACCTATCTATGTTCTCCACAGATGTTGCCTGACCCGCTGAGTTACTCCAGCACTCTGTGAAACGTCACCTATCCATGTTCTCCACAGATGCTGCCTGACCCGCTGAGTTACTCTATGTTTCCGTAAACAGGACAACTTCATACACAGCGATCTCTGTACATCCAAGTGATCCAGATGCCCAGAACTTGTCATTTATAGAAACATTGAAAAATAGGTGCAGGAGTCGGCCATTCGGCCATTCGAGCCAGCATCACCATTCAATATGATCATGGCTGATCAACCAAAATCAGTACCCTGTTCCTGCTTTTTCCCCCATATCCCTTGATTCCGTTAGCCCTAAGAGCTAAATCTAACTCTCTCTTGAAAACATCCAGTGAATTGGCCTCCACTGCCTTCTGTGGCAGAGAATTGCACAGATTCACAACTCTCTGGGTGAAATGTTCTAGGCGTGTACGAACACATTTGTGGCAACAGTAAGAACGCTGGCACACGCTGCCCCACATTAAACCAGCGGGTTAATTTACAGGAAAGGGAAACGTGAGAGATATAGACGGTGATGTCGAGGTAGATATAGGACAAATGAATGAACGATACTCAAAAATGTATCAATGATAAAGGGAACATTCTGGAAGTGACGGCGCTGCCAAGCAGCTGCGGCTCGCCTGCAGTCCGTCTGTCTTTCCTTTTTTTGCTTTCTTTTGTCTTGTTAGATGTATGAGTCTATTTTTAGTTGAGTATATGTGGGGGGTGGGGGAAACTTTTTTAAATCTCTTCCTTCAACGGGGATGCGACCTTTTCCTTGTTGTATCTCTGTCTCCGTCTTCGCTGAGGCCTAATATCAAGGAGCTGGCGGTCTCCAACTGGAATCACCATCGCGGAGCTGGCTGACTTGGATTCGGCCGCGGGCCCTGTGGACGGTAACGTCGGTAGCTTGCAGGTCCCTGGTTGGTGATCGATTTCCGGGAGCTCCCGCAACAGCGGCTTCGCCCGCCCCGAGTCGCGGAGTTTGAATCGGCCCGTTGGCGGAGCTTAATATCAGCCACGGGATGTACCATCACCCAGCGGGGGCTTCAACATCGAGAGCCTCGATCGCCTCGACACAGCGGGAGAACAAGCAAGGAAGAGATAAGACTTTTTGCCTTCCATCGCAGTGAGGAGGTGCCTGGAGATTCACTGTAATGGATGTTTGTGTTAAACTGTGTTCATTGTGTGTTTTGTTGCAATTTACGCAATTTCGTTCAAAGTTAATGGTTGAATGACAATAAAGGAAATTCAATTCAACAGGCCCGTCATCATTGTTAACCACGGCCTGTTTCCTTTATCAACGTTACTTTTTTGCATATCGTTCATTCATTTGTTTAATATCTCTCCACATCACCGTCTATATCTCTCGTTTTCCCTTTCCGCTGACTCTCAGTCCGAAGAAGGGTCTCGACCCGAAACGTCACCCATTGTATTTCTCCAGAGATGCTGCCTGACCCACTGAGTTACTCCTGCATTTGTGTCTATCTGTGGTTTAAACCACCACCTGCAGTTCCTTCCAACAGTGTGTGCATGTTTGTAGTTCTATATTTGGTTGGGTCTTTGGGTGACCCTGCTCCCCTCCCCCTGCTGTGACCGTCAACGTTAGTGTGCAAGCAGGAGAACATTTAGTTCACAAATGACGAGATTCTGACTCTCTGGAATGGGTTTGGCCTGGAATGTTTGAAAGACTGTTTGAGCTGCAATGTTGTAAAGGTAGCAAGCTGCACTCCAGCTGTGGATTAACGATACATAGTCAAAATAGTGACAAATATTCAGAGTAGAAACATCTGTTCATTACGCGATTGTGTGCACAATTGCCCCAGTGTGTCCCTGAAGTCACATGGGGAGCTAGTCGTAAGGAGACATCTGGAGATCTCTCACCTACTAGAATAACGAGGAACTGCACATGCTGCTTTACACCAAAGACAGACACAGAGTGCTGGAGTAACTCAGCAGGTCAGGCAGCATCTCTGGAGAAAAGGAACGGGTGACGTTTAGGGTTGGGACCCTTCTTCAGACTGATTGTAAGGGGTGGAAAAGAGGAGATTCAGAACAGAGCATGGGCGGTTACTGGTGAACACACAGGCAAAGTGGGGGTTGGGGGCGGCAAATTGGTTTAATTTAGTTTAGAGATACAGCACGGAAACAGGGCCTTCGGCCCACCAAGTCTGCGCTGACCAGCGATCCCCTGTACACTAGCACTATCCTACACACACTAGGGACAATTTACAATGCAACTGAAGCTAATTAACCTACAAACCTGTACGTCTTTGGAGTGTGGGAGGAAACCAGGGCACCCAGAGAAAACCCACACAGGCCATCGGGGAGAACGTACAAACTCCGTACAGGCGGCACCCGTAGTCGGGATCGAGGCCGGGTCTCTGGCGCTGTGAGGCAGCAACTCTACCGCTGCGCCACCGTGCCGCCCTGTTGAACAAAGGCCAGAGATGAAGAGTCGGGTGTCCGCCCGAGAAAGGATGAAGTGGTGCTCGCGGATTGTTACGCTCGGGGTAGAAAAGTTGTGAATAGAGTAGCGTGGGGGAGGGAGGGGGAGGAGAGGGTCAGCCAGGGTTACGGGAAGAACCACCCCTGGCGTTTGACCCCTAGTCTTTGACCACCCTGCCCTTGACCCCTCCAGCCTTTGACCCTCTCTAGCTTTTGACCCCCTCTAGCCTTTGACCCCTGGCCTCTGACCAACCTGCCCTTGACCCCTCCAGCCTTTGACCCCTGGCCTTTGACCCCCAGTCGTATACCATCATCCCCAAGATCCAGGAGGTTTGTGATGGACTTACTGTGAAGAGGTGTTTTCTCTGCATGTTAAAGGTGTTTTGTTTTGCTGTTGTAATGTATTTACCAGTTAGTTTGTTTCCTGACCACCTTTCCCTCTGACGTTTCTACAGAGTAACTGTGATCAGTAACTTGCTTTCCAGACTGGTGTCCCCGGAGCCTCCACCAAAGGGCTTCCTCGTGATGGGCTCCAAGTTCCGCTACAGTGGCCGAACACAGGCACAAACGAGGCAGGCCAGTGCCTTGATCGACCGCCCCGCTCCCTACTTTGACCGGTCTTCCAGCAAACGATACACAATGTCACGGAGTCTGGATGGAGGTACGGTTTGTGTCAATTAAATAGCTAAGCTAGTGGGGTCAGGTGGTATTTTGGAGCGCAGGAGGATGAGTGGTGATCTTATGGAGGTGTATAAAATCATGAGAGGAATAGATCGGGCAGACTCTTGCCCAGAGTAGGTGAATCGTGGTCCAGAGGACATAGGTTCAAGGTGAAGGGGAAAAGATTTGAGGTGTAACTTTTTCACAGGAAGGGTGGTGGGTTTATGGAACGAGCTGTCAGAGGAGATAGTTGAGGCTGGGACTATCCCAACATTTAAGAAACAGTTAGACAGGTACATGGATAGGACAGGTTTGGAGGGATATGGACCAAACGTGGAGAGGGGGGATTAGTGTAGCTGGGATATGTCGGCCAGTGTGGGCAAGTTGGGCCGAACGGCCTGTTTCCGTGCTGTGTCACTCTATGCCGTGAAGATCTTGTGCTGAAGTTGCAACATGGACGCAGGGCTGTCTCATGAGGACAATCAGACATCCTCAGCCATAAACCATGAGGTCCCATCTGAAGAAGAATCTCGACTGGAAACGTCACCTATCCATGTTCTCCACAGATGCTGCCTGACCCGCTGAGTTACTCCAGCACTCTGTGAAACGTCACCTATCCATGTTCCGGCAGCATCTATGGAGCGAAGGAAATAGGCAACGTTTCGGCCCGAAACCCTTCCGGGTTTCGGCCCGAAACGTTGCCTATTTCCTTCAGGGTTTCGGCCCGAAAGGTTGCCCATTTCCTTCGCTCCACAGATGCTGCCTGACCCGCTGAGTTACTCCAGCACTCTGTGAAACGTCACCTATCCATGTTCTCCACAGATGCTGCCTGACCCGCTGAGTTACTCCAGCACTCTGTGAAACGTCACCTATCCATGTTCTCCACAGATGCTGCCTGACCCGCTGAGTTACTCCAGCACTCTGTGAAACGTCACCTATCCATGTTCTCCACAGATGCTGCCTGACCCGCTGAGTTACTCCAGCACTCTGTGAAACGTCACCTATCCATGTTCTCCACAGATGCTGCCTGACCCGCTGAGTTACTCCAGCACTCTGTGAAACGTCACCTATCCATGTTCTCCACAGATGCTGCCTGACCCGCTGAGTTACTCCAGCACTCTGTGAAACGTCACCTATCCATGTTCTCCACAGATGCTGCCTGACCCGCTGAGTTACTCCAGCACTCTGTGAAACGTCACCTATCCATGTTCTCCACAGATGCTGCCTGACCCACTGAGTTACTCCAGCACTCTGTGTCTTGTTTTATCCATTAGGTGGGAATCTTCAATTCAATTCATTTAGTATTGATATACTTTTGCAAAATCAATTTCAATTTTGAGTGTGTTATATTACACGGACTATCCCGCAGTTAGCTGTGAAATATCCCTTTGAGGGTAGCGATGACCAATGTCGGTGAGCTCCGTGATCTCACTATATGAGGGAATGTATGAGGAAGATGTTACAATAGACATTAGGTGCAGGAGTAGGCCATTCGGCCCTTTGAGCCAGCACCGTCATTCACTGTGATCATGGCTGATCATCCACAATCAGTATCCCGTTCCTGCCTTCTCCCCATATCCCCTGACTGCTCCACCCCTCATTCTGTCTGTTCATTCACAGTCTGGTATCACAGCTCTGCAATTCTCACCAAAGACGGCTTGTTTTTCACAGACCACTTTGCCTTTAATGTTGAGTTTTTGTTGTTCTGGTCTGAAAGCTTCATTTTGTTCACTGTTCACTGTTCACTTGCACAGAGGGCTCCAGATTTGGGAAACCAGGAGAGTGTTTTTGAAGTCAAACTGCCTGAGGCAAGACTCGTTCGTTCACCAGCCTTGAAGTGCTTTTCAAAGAGCATTTAGCAACGCGGTGGGTCACGATAGTTAGCAGTGGAGTGGGAATGGTGCAGTGACAGTGGATCCACATCTGATAACTCAGTGGGTCAGGCAGCATCTGTGGAGAACATGGATAGGTGACGTTTCACAGAGTGCTGGAGTAACTCAGCGGGTCAGGCAGCATCTGTGGAGCGAAGGAAATGGGCAACCTTTCGGGCCGAAACCCTGAAGGAAATAGGCAACGTTTCGGGCCGAAACCCGGAAGGGTTTCGGGCCGAAACGTTGCCTATTTCCTTCGCTCCATAGATGCTGCCGGAACATGGATAGGTGATGTTTCCCAGAGTGCTGGAGTAACTCAGCGGGTCAGGCAGCATCTGTGGAGAACATGGATAGGTGGCGTTTCAGGTCATGACCTTTCTTCAGACAGTGCAGTGGGTGTCGACATCGATGAGGGATGTTTCAGTGGTCAGTCGGGCAGCTCAGGGAGAGAGGAGAGGGGGGAGCGGATTGTTCACCTGGGAAGGTGCAGGCGTGACATGATAGCAGCACTTTGAGGTTGAAGGCAGCAGAAACCGACATTGCTGTGAATCTGGGACAAAAGTACAAAACCCACCAACTTACATCGTTTAGCTCCGACTCCAGTGATGGCACATCTGGCAACATCAACCCAGTCAATGCTGCAGGAAGACCAGCCAGTGGGGCATTGGGTGGGAGTTAGCCAGTGAGCCCCGTCAAGCATTGGGTGTGAGTTGGGCAGGTGTGCAAGGTTGGGACATTGGGTGTGAGCTGGGCAGGTGTGCAAGGTTAGGGTGTGAGTTGGGCAGGTGTGGAAGGTGAGGGTGTGAGTTGGGCAGGTGTGCAAGGTTGGGACATTGGGTGTGAGTTGGGCAGGTGTGCAAGGTTAGGGTGTGAGTTGGGCAGGTGTGCAAGGTTAGGGCAGGTGTGAGTTGGGCAGGTGTGCAAGGTTAGGGCAGGTGTGTTAAACACTTGGATCTTTGAGGCTCCCAGGGACAGACGTGTCCCCTCTAGATGTGCTTCCTGTTGATGAGCCTTGTGTGTTGGTGATGCTGTGACCTCTGTGCCAGGTGTATGGAGCTGCTGTGACCTCTGTGCCAGGTGTATGGAGCTGCTGTGACCTCTGTGCCAGGTGTATGGAGCTGCTGTAACCTCTGTGCCAGGTGTATGGAACTACTGTGACCTCTGTGGCAGGTGTATGGAACTACTGTGACCTCTGTGCCAGGTGTATGGAACTACTGTGACCTCTGTGCCAGGTGTATGGAGCTGCTGTGACCTCTGTGCCAGGTGTATGGAACTACTGTGACCTTTGTGCCAGGTGTATGGAACTACTGTGACCTCTGTGGCAGGTGTATGGAACTACTGTGACCTCTGTGCCAGGTGTATGGAACTACTGTGACCTCTGTGCCAGGTGTATGGAGCTGCTGTGACCTCTGTGCCAGGTGTATGGAACTACTGTGACCTTTGTGCCAGGTGTATGGAGATGCTGTGACCTCTGTGCCAGGTGTATGGAGATGCTGTGACCTTTGTGCCAGGTGTATGGAGATGCTGTGACCTCTGTGCCAGGTGTATGGAACTACTGTGACCTTTGTGCCAGGTGTATGGAGCAGGTTTTACTTCAGGTGTTCTGACTTGCAGAGTTTTTCCGTCCAGCTTCAGTCGGGGAGAATCACGAGGCCCTCCTGAAGTCGACCAACAACGCCAGTGAAACGTCGAGGACGGAAACACCCGACACCACACAGTCTGACAGCAAGAAATCCTCGCAGAAATCCGAGAAAGCTGATGAAGTGACAACGCCGACCAAAATAAAAGAAATGAAGGTACAACATGTTGTGGTTTCACACAGTTCATTCAGATTTGTTCCTTGCCAATGAGATTGTCATAAGGAATAGGAGTAGAATTAGGCCATTCGGCCCATCAAGTCTACTCTGCAATTCAATCATGGATGATCTATCTCTCCCTCCTAATCCCATTCTTCTGCCTTCTCCCCATAACCTTTGACACCCGTACTAATCAAGAAATTGTCTGCCCGAAACGTCGCCTATTTCCTTCGCTCCATAGATGCTGCCTCACCCGCTGAGTTTCTCCAGCATTTTAGTCTACCCAAGAAATAGTCAATGCTGTGTCCACAAACTCGAGCTGCTGTTGCCATTCTTTGGCTGAAGGAAAGAGAAGCTAATTCCACAGAGCCTGGCATTTTTTGATGGATTAAGTTGAGGGTTAAGGTTAGGATTAGGGTTGGGGCACCAGTGATTTGGAACTTAAATTATCCAGGTGTTCATTGAACGAACAACGATCTGTTTTCACACTTATGAAGCCAAGTCTAGAATCTTCCATCTTTGGATTGCAGACAATATCTGACCAACCCAGAGGCGAGTCTACTCAACATCAATGTAGAACCAAAAGGACACAAAGTGCTGGAGTAACTCATCAGGTCAGGCAACATGTCTGGAGAAGATTTGTAAGAAGGGTCCTGACCTGAAACGTCACGTATCCATGTTCTCCACAGATGTTGCCTGACCCGCTGAGTTACTCCAGCACTCTGTGAAACGTCACCTATCCATGTTCTCCACAGATGCTGCCTGACCCGCTGAGTTACTCCAGCACTCTGTGAAACGTCACCTATCCATGTTCTCCACAGATGTTGCCTGACCCGCTGAGTTACTCCAGCACTCTGTGAAACGTCACCTATCCATGTTCTCCACAGATGCTGCCTGACCCGCTGAGTTACTCCAGCACTCTGTGTCGATCTTGCCCATGGTCCTTGTCTGAGCATCTTATCCAGTTAATACTTTTATAAAGTGACAGCGATCACCATCTGCTTCCTTGACAGTTTATGTGAAGCCAAGAGTCTTTGCACAATTCCAACAACTGTTGTCTTTGCTTCAGCCTGTGGCCAGTGGCCACATGTTCTACTCAACCAGCACCATAGTTGTTGCGGGTAAATGTGCTACAAATGACATTACTAGAGTTCATTGAAAGGACAAGGAGTGAGCAGACTGGGATTTAATGACCAAATTGGCCTTGTGTTGAGTGCATTGGTATTTCCACAATCTTGTGACCAAACACAACCACTTTAGCTGTGGTCTTACTGAGCCTTAAATTCAAGGCCAGTCCCTTTCCCTTGAGGTAAACTACACAGGAAATGTGGAATAGATCGGTTAACAGGGAACGTTAGACTGGACACCAGTGAGTGAAAAACCTATCATGTTTGTGCAAGTAAATAAGACCATTCACACCTAAATGATTCATGACTGTCCAGTAAACCCAGTACATTCAAGAGTAGACACAAAATGCTGGAGTAACTCGGCGGGACGGGCAGCATCTCCAGAGTATAGACACAAGTTCTGGCTGTTCCCACTAATCCTGAGTCTGCCAGATTGAGAATGTTGTTGAGCAAACTGGCCAGCGCTGGGGCAATGGTGATGTACAGTGAGACAACATGAGGTGCTCCTCACCTCAGCCACCAGCCGGGCCCTGACCTGCCCCATACACCTCTGGTGTTAATGTGAAACTCCCTGCCTCTAAACAATGCTAAACACTTGTTGAAATGTGCCTTTTCTCTCTCTATTAGTTGAACATGTTTCTGTCGGGGCAGGCTGCTCTGATTTTCACCTGACCAATCGATATTTCACTCTTCACATGAAGATCAATGGATTATGATCTTGTTTTGGATTTAATTGATTTGATTTCTTTTAAAATTTTGCTGTCAGATGGAACGAGAGGATGAGCTGCGACTTAGGCAAGAGGTAGTGTATGGCCTGTCGCCTAACCCCTGTACTTTGTGTCACATCTTCACATCCATTCACACTGGCTTCTATTAATTCTGAATGGAAAATCATTCATCAAACTAATGACAGATGTTATATTCAGTAGGTTGAGCCTTCAAGATTTATCCCCAACAATATCCAAGACATTCACTACTCCCTTCAAATATTAATGTGTAACAAATCTGGCAATTAATGTTGTATGAGACATAAAAAACTGATCTTGTCACAGAATGCTGGGTGATAATTGTCTGAATCATAGTGGTTCATTGTTGTCAGTACACGACTTGTAGACAATAGGTGCAGGAGTAGGCCATTCGGCCCTTCGAGCCAGCACCGCCATTCAATGTGTTCACGACAGACGCTGAACTACATCTCATGGTGATGCGCTGCTGTGGAACCTGTGCCTGGCCTTCTCTCTGCAGATGCCCACGTTGTAACCATTGCCCACATGGTGCAATGTTGGTTGCCCACCAGTGCATTACATTGCAGTGTTGCCCACCCTGCTCTAATGCTTGCTGCATTCCAACTTGCTGCCCATCTGAGTATGCGTGTGTTTGTTAACCTTCCATTGTATTTATCCGCTTTGAACTGGGTGCGATGCTGGATTCATTAGACACAGTACCTCATTATTGAATGTTATGATGCTTTCTTGTTCCTGGAGGCTGGGGCAGGTGTACGAATGGAACTGTGACTCGGTGTGACACAAGGCTGCTTTACAATGCTATTTGTGATGCTCGAGAGGCTGTAATTACTGCTAAATCATATGGTCATATGGAATAGCAGTAGAATCAGGCCATTCGGCCCATCAAGTTTACTCCGTCATTCAATCATGGCTGATCTATCCTCCCTCCTAACCCCATTCTCCTGCCTTCTCCCCATAACCTCTGACACCCGTACTAATCAAGAATCTATCTATCTCCACTTGGTCTCCACAGCCGTCTGTGGCACAGAATTCCACAGATTCACTGCCCTGTGCCCTGCCCACCGCACTGGGACCCCAGCCGTACACTGTGGCTGCAGTGTGTGCCAATCAAAGGCTGGGCGGTTGGTGTCTGTCTCTCAATAACCTGAAGTCACCATGAAGGTGATTTACCCAAAGTGGTCATGGAATTGACAGAGCTCTGTAAAGTAAGTCTGGAGAATGAGCCCATGCAGAGCAAGGATGTTGCACTAGTCCTCAGCACGTATTGACCTGAAACTCCTGAATTGAATGAAGTGGGAAATAGTTCTCCTGCAGTCAAGGCATTCAAGACATCAGCAGTAGTATTCACCATTCATCATCAGGAATCTGGATTCCATTGTCCCACCTGGGACAGATGACAATAAAACATTCTTGACTCTCGACGACTCTGGATTCCTGATGCAGCTTCACTAAAGTGGCACAGAGATATTCCAGACAGATACATAAACAATGGTGACATCTTCCTCCTCCTCTTGTTACAGAGACCAATGTCTGGTTACGTTTTGTGTAACAATCTTTCTCTCTGTTTCCATCCCACCAAAGTTCCTAGATAAACCAGAAGATGTCCTGATCAAGCACCAGGCCAATATCAATGAACTCAAACGGACTTTGCAGGAGTCGACCAGCATTAAGATAAACCACAGTGACCGGGAAAGGAAGTTAACGACCTCTCCGTCAAAGGCTAAAGAGAAGGAGCCGGAGGGATTGGAGAAGCTGGTAGAGGTGGGTTTAGTTTCTAAGCACCTTATTGAAGCTGTGGACACACTGGAGCTGCCCACCTGGTTCTGGCTTTTGGTTGTACGCCTGTTTGTGACTGTGTTGGTGTTGGTCATTCTTCTAGTGGCAGCGGTGGGGTGAAATGGGATGGCACCACTGTTTATTCTTCCACAGAATAAGGTTTGATCTTTGCCCAGAATTAAAAGAGAGGAGGTTTATAACTGAGACGTCAGCAGTGATCAAGCTGTGGGCTGTGAGATTGATTTATACTGAGCACGTTTCCGTGTGACAGGCTTGAGTATTCCTGGACTCTGGAGAGAGAAGGGTTGGGGTGAGAACTTTGCCAATCCCCTTGTGAAAATTCCTTAGTAGAGTTGCTGCCTCGGTGATGGTGTCCATTCCTCTTATAGACTGAGCCATCTACAGTTAACTCCAGATAAATACAGTGCGTGTCACTGTCGGGGCCGTGTGACCCACTCAAACTACTGTATAAACATTGAGCTTCGTAAACCAAGTTTGACTGAGCAAGGCAGTTGTACCAAATCGATAAAGTTTCACGTGGGCAACGGGAGAGAACTGTTCCAATATTCCCACAGTAGACACAAAATTCTGGAGTAACTCAGCGGGACAGGCAGCATCTCTGGGGGGAAAGGAATGAGGGACCCTTCCCCAATATTCCCACAGTGTACTTCAGGTTGACTTTCCCACAGACTATGAGGCTGGCAGCATGGACACATATAATTTGACCATCAGTCATCAATGGGTGGCGATTGGTCTCCAGTCTACACTGTAATGAACTCAGACCACTTTGTTAACACTAGTTCTGCAACTTGGCAACAAATCTGAGACAAGCACCCACGGAACCCGTCCCACTGAGTGGTATATTGGAAACAGGATATAGAGGCTTCCAGTTCCCACACGAGATTGCAACTTATATATACACCTCACACATTCCAAATCACCTCTACATGTGATGGGTCCACAGACAATCCATTAAAACCATTTTGTAGATTGGGATCGTTCATGCACTTTTCATTTGTCAAACCAAAGCGTAAAATGCCCAGCTCCATGTTTGTATGTGCTCCACGTGTAATAGTATGTGTGACATACTGAGATACTTAGTGTGGGAGTGAGGGAGGGCTCTTCACCTGGTCTGATTCTCCGTGCTGTGGGAGGGGGTGAATGAAGGAAGAATAGTTTACCTCTTGTCCTGAGCCATGTCTGATATGATTCATGTTTAAGAAAGAACTGCAGATGCTGGAAAAATCGAAGGTAGACAAAAATGCTGGAGGAACTCAGCGGGACAGGCAGCATCTATGGAGAGAAGGAATAGGCGACGTTTCGGGTCGGGACCCTTCTTTAGACTGATCAGTCTGCCTCACCTGCTGAGTACCTCCAGCATTTTTGTCTACCTTCTAATATGATTAAGACATGTATGTTCAGAGAATAACACTAACAAAGATTGTGCAGTTATAATAAAAATCTAGAATTAATAAACTCATGAGGGTCACTAATTTATTGATGGTTTCTAACAGATTTAATGGTAAATATTGAATGGCTTCTTTACGATGTGGGGTGTGTGTCTGAAGACCACCACACAATGAGCATGTCCTTTAGTCACTGATTTACACTCTTGTGTTATAAGGACCTTTGTAAAAGAGCAACTCACTGATTGAATTTCTATCCACGTTTGTAACTAATTTATACTTCAACACTGTTGCTGGTTAAAGATGATGACAGCACAAACAACATGTTACGTATGTTTGTTGATAATGTTTCTTATTTCTGCTGCATTATTCGATTGCTTCTTGCTCTCCGGTGTTCCTGTAACTTTGTTCTTCAAAGGCCACAGTTTACCGAAGGCCAGAATCCAGCTCGAACATGACTGTGTTGCGGTTTAAGCTTGTTTCCAGGCGTGGCTCTTGTATCCAAGCAGTGTTATGAAAATGTGTACATTTAATAGATTCTCCAATTCCACGCCGATAGGATTGTACCCGTAACAGGAGCGCTGCTTTACCCGAGTGAGTGGGCTGTTTCCCACTGGAGGAGTGTGTAGACCACCCCAGCCCCTCAGTAGATTGTTGTCAGTAACCAGACCACACCATAAATAGGTTTAATTTCCTGTGTCTCGTTCCGCTATCCTCGAGATTTGCCACACCGCTCCTGATCCTACATGGAATCTCGCCACACTAAAAATCACAACAAAAACCCCATCCATATCATTAAAATGATGCCAGCATCTATCTCCACCTCTAACTTGGAGCATTGAGGTTACAAGTTGATAGACGTGACATGCTGTGTAGCTGTGTGGTGTTTCAGTCAACATACATAGAGGTTTAAACAATGGCTGGTGTTACAGGGAGCGGTTGGGTAGGCTGGGACATCTCTCTGTGTAGTGGAGGAGGCTGAGGGGTGACTGTATCCAGGTGTACAAGACCATGAGGGGCACGGATACAGTCTTTGTCCAAGGGTAGACAATTCTACAACTAGAGGGCCCAGGCTTGAGGTGAGAGAGTTCAGAGACCTCTGGGCTTTGGGGCCACTGACAGCCCTGTGTTGACCAGCCCGCAGTGTGTGACTTGGCCAGTGTGTAACTGTGATGTCACAGCTGATAGTCTGGGCATTGGGCGCTGGACACTGGCACTGGGCCCTGGCTGGGCACTGGACTTTGGACCCTGGGCACTTTCACTGGGCACTGGACACTAGTCCCTGGGCACTGGACACTGGCACTGGGCTCTGGACTGTGGGCACTTTCACTGGGCTCTGGACCATGGGCCCTGGGCACTGGACCCTGGGCACTTTCACTGGACCCTGGGCACTGGACACCGGCACTGGGCACTGGTCTTTGGACCCTGGGCACTTTCACTGGGCACTGGACACTGGACACTGGCACTGGGCTCTGGACTGTGGGCACTTTCACTGGGCTCTGGACCCTGGGCACTGGACACTGGCACTGGGCATCTTGTGAGAGGATGGAGTGCAGCAGCACGTGACTCAGAAAGTGCAGTCACTTGGAACTGGGAGAGGAGGTGATCGCAGGATCCTTCCGTCGCATTTCCCGCTGCAGGGTGCAGTGTGACGGTGCATGGGGGACCTGTCTTCAACTGGGACGGTCCACTGGGTCGCTGTGAGGAGTTGGGAAGTCCAGGGAGGTTATTCTGGGGGTTTATGTTACTGAGTGAGCACTGAGAGACTTGCTGAAGGGTGAGGTGAGGTGAGGGGCCTCTCGCAACGGCACGAAGTTTAGGATCACAAGTGTCGATGAACCCTCCGCAGAACACATGCCTGCGGCTGTTAGCTCGTGCCCCCCAGAGAATTACATCCCCCTCCCTGGTCCCTCCCCCTCCCCCCTCTGCCCCTCCCCTTCCCCACCCACCCACTGCCCCCCCACTGCCCCCTCCCACTACCCCCCCTCCCCCACTGCCCCCCTCCCCCACTGCCCCCTCCCACTGCCCCCCTCCCCCACTGCCCCCCTCCCACTGCCCCCGCTGCCCCCCCTCCCCCACTGCCCCTTCTCACTGCCCCCTCCCACTCCCCCCCTCCCCCACTGCCCCCTCCCACTGCCCTCCCTCCCCCACTGCCCCCCTCCCCCACTGCCCGCCCCCCCCTCCCCCGCTGCCCAACTATTGAAGGTTTGGGCAAGATGCCCAACCATCACTTTCATGGACAGGTACAGCTTAACCTCACCACATAACTTGCTTTCTTATTGAAACGACGTTTGCCAATTGAACGATATCTTGACCTCTGAAGGTAACGTGCGAGTTGAATGAAGGGTGGTAGTGACGTGTGCACCGTGTGTTTGTCACTGTAAGTACCGGTGTATCAGGGCCAAGTGCAGGGTGTGGTTACAGGTGAGTCAGTGACCAGGTAGCAGCGGCAGCGACAATATGTGGACACCTGGAAGAGAGTGGTCAGCATGTGTACTGTGTGATTTATGCCCTGTGATGTGGTCTTCGCTAATTCACCTTTCTGTCAGTCTGTGAGGGCTGAAGAGGAGGTCCAGGAACAGCATGATTCCCAAGTGGCCACCATTGCCTTGTCTCTAGAAGCTTCCGCAAAGAAAAGTCTTGCATCTTCCCCCGAGGTTGATCTTTTCAGTTCTATATTTAACAACACTACATTATAGTTTGTTCAACATTCATTTAAGGATTGTTGTGTTTAAATGGTAGCGCTGATGGAAGGGGGGGGGGGGTATTTTAACTAGTTTGCTCATGTTTTCTAAAGGCTTAATACTTCTTGTATAATGTGGAACAGTTAAGGATTGAAATGTTTGTTACAATGAAGTTTGTTAGTTATTTATCTGTTCATTATTAATTATTAAGGGACTGAAACAGTAAATCATGTTGCATTCTAGTCACATTTCATGAAGTCTCTGTTGGGAAAGTCTAGCTTCACCCAGTTACAGCAATTCATCCTTCAGCCTCGAGCAAATGGAAGTCAATGATCTGCATGCCTGTTACTATTTACTCCTTCATGGAATTGTTTAATGCTGACAAGTTTCTGTATTTGAAATGTAGGGCTCTGATGAATGGGTTATAATAGAGAAACAAGCGTCTAGGCTAGAAGAACTAGTTGTAGTTGGAGAGAAAAGTGACAGAGATGAACCCCAAGATGAAGACTCAGTTGAGGCTGTCTCACTTGTTGGTGACAAAGAGCACATTGATTTAGAACTATCCTCTCCTGAAATGGAGCTTGTAAACCAAGCGTTCCCCAAGGATGAGGCGTATGAAGAGATGTCTCCAGAGAGTGACGACATATGTGATCTGTCTGTTGTACAAGAGGAAGACTCTGCTGAATCTCCTGCTTCTCTGGACGAGACCACTCTGTTGTATCGCCCAGAGTTACTGAGATCAGATGGACAAGAAGCTCCCAAAGTGGAAAGACACACAGCTGAATCTGAAGAGGTTGTATCTGAGAACGTTTTAGATGAAGAGTACTTGATTTTTGAAGACAGATGTCCAGATGATGCATCAGTGTGTAGCTGTGAATCGCCAGAACAAGTCACGGTGCAGGCTGGGGTAAAGCTCTCTACATCTGAAGATTATGTTAGATTGGACTCCCATCCAGCTGGCAGGGAGGAATCCAAGTCTGCTTCTCCTCAAAATGATGAAAGAAGGTTTGTGGAATATAAAGATTCCAAGGATGTTTATCCACAGGATAGCAACAACATATCTAAACCGTATTCTCAAATGGGCGACCAGAAAGCATCACAAGGGAAGGTGGATTTACAAACACTTCACCAGGAGAAAGCCAGAGATATTGAAGCAACTCTGCAGATGGATGTCCTGAAGTTCACATCACTTGTGTCAGGCAAAGATGATTGGCATTCTGATGAAGGGAAGGAACAAGAGACAGTGGTGGGCAGGCAAGAGCATTCCGTGTCCTTTTGGGAAGAGATGTTGGATTCTCGATTCATTTATTCATCAGCTGTAACCGATTCAGAAACAGCAGATAAGGTAGAGAGCAAAGATGCTGCCCCATTGGATATCATTGAAACCAGGCAGGCCAAAGAGGCCGGTGTCTCTCCAGAAGATTCTGAAGCTTCAAAGCCCGGTTCAATGCGATGGAATTACCATGAGTCAAGGGCCTCCTCTCAGAGAGAGGCAGATAGATGCGACTTAAAGCCCCATTGCTCAGGGGAGGAGAATGGAGCAAACTCACAAATGGACAGAAAGGTCCCAGAGCCATGCATGAGGGAAGAGGAGAACACAACACATACAGTGGCAGACACTGGCAACCTAGACACTGGCAAATGCCCAGACACTGGCAAAGATTCAGACACTGGTACAGTGGGTGACAGAGGCACGGACCCAGACACTGGCAAAGGCCCAGACACTGGCAAAGGCCCAGACACTGGCAAAGACACAGACACTGGCAAAGACACAGACACTGGTACAGTGGGTGACAGAGGCAAGGACCCAGACACTGGCAAAAGCCCAGACACTGGCAAAGACTCAGACACTGGCAAAGACCCAGACACTGGCAAAGACTCAGACACTGGCAAAGGCCCAGACACTGGCAAAGACACAGACACTGGTACAGTGGGTGACAGAGGCAAGGACCCAGACACTGGCAAAGGCCCAGACACTGGCAAAGACTCAGACACTGGCAAAGGCCCAGACACTGGCAAAGACACATACACTGGTACAGTGGGTGACAGAGGCAAGGACCCAGACACTGGCAAAGACCCAGACACTGGCAAAGACTCAGACACTGGCAAAGGCCCAGACACTGGCAAAGACACAGACACTGGTACAGTGGGTGACAGAGGCAAGGACCCAGACACTGGCAAAGGCCCAGACACTGGCAAAGACCCAGACACTGGCAAAGACACAGACACTGGCAAGGACCCAGACACTGGCAAAGACCCAGACACTGGCAAAGACTCAGACACTGGTACAGTGGGTGACACTGGCAAGGACCCAGACACTGGCAAGGACCCAGACACTGGCAAAGGCCCAGACACTGGCAAAGGCCCAGACACTGGTACAGTGGGTGACACTGGCAAAGACCCAGACACTGGCAAAGACCCAGACACTGGTACAGTGGGTGACAGAGGCAAGGACCCAGACACTGGTACAGTGGGTGACACTGGCAAAGACCCAGACACTGGCAAAGACTCAGACACTGGCAAAGACCCAGACACTGGCAAAGACCCAGACACTGGCAAAGACCCAGACACTGGCAAAGACCCAGACACTGGCAACGACCCAGACACTGGCAAAGACCCAGACACTGGCAAAGACCCAGACACTGGCAAGGACCCAGACACTGGCAAGGACCCAGAGACACCTACAGTGGGTGACACTGGCAAAGACCCAGACACTGGCAAAGACCCAGACACTGGCAAAGACCCAGACACTGGCAAGGACCCAGAGACACCTACAGTGGGTGACACTGGCAAAGACCCAGACACTGGCAAAGACCCAGACAC